>JBBPDH010196470.1:0-15678 GCA_037974565.1 Clupeocharax schoutedeni | reverse complement strand
TCTCTCTCTCTTTCTCTCTCTCTCTCTCTCTCTCACACACACACACACACACACACACACACACACACACACACACTTACTTAACAACTAACAAGCCAGAAAGCTGCCAGACACATTTTAAAATGAATATATACAATGTATTTTTGTACTTTTGTTAATGTGCAACAACATTTTCACCCAGAAATGGAATTGTTTTTGTAAATACAAGGGTATAATAATAGTAATCTAACCGCAAAGTTCCTTTTTAATGCTCCCATCACCTTTCTCAGTGAGTGGAAATAACAGAAATCCACTGAAACACACATTTTCTGGCAACTTATCTATTCCAGTCTGTCCAAGATGCTGCATTTAACAACCCACTCACAGAACCTCTGAGAACCACTCCCCAAAATAGCCCACTGACTGTGACACTGTACCATAGCAGGTACACTCAAATGTTAGTTTGTAATTTTGCGATGTCAGACTGTGGCTCATTGAAGGTCAGCATGTTTCCTGAGTGTTGGCTGTAAAAGTCCTGAGGCCTGGACGCAGAGGCCATCTGTCGTCTCCTGAGTGTTTATGTCCCTTTTTTATGTGTCCCTCACTCTTTCTGCACAGAGGAGACCTAATAATCGTAGCCACCTCCAGACCCTCTTAAGTACCTATAGTGTCTGCCACCGCCTCACACATGTTCTCTACTATAATGAATGCTCTGTTACCTCTCTACATCCACGAACAATACTGTCCTATTTCTTCTGGGTACAGTCACTGTTATGTGCGACTACAGCTGTGGACTACCGAGCATTAGATACAAGAACACTGCCCTGAGGCATTGTTGCAGGAACACTGGCACTGTGTATACAGGACTATATGACCAACGGCTGAAGTTTACACCGTTCTGATCTTATTATGATGTAAAATAAGACTCTATGGCTTTAGAAATGAGCATAAATAAAACAAAATATATAAATATATGTAAATATATATATGCACTGTGCACCTGCACATTACACATAATCATGTTAGCATTACTAAATGTACTATATAAAAGAAAAAAGAACAACACTATACACAATAAATACTGATTTATGTACCGTATTTTAGTATGTTCCTTGTGGAAATCCAATAGTTTCCATCAGAAACCTGGTTTGTCTCAGTCAGTCCTTCATTAAATAAAATCAGGAGCTGCTGATGGAATTTTATGAATTTTAAGAAATGACTGGAGGAACTGAGGAGGAATCTGGAGCCAAACCTGGGTTCTCCTCACCAACTCAACTGCGTTTTTACCATCAAGAAACTTTTATTACTGCTTTCTTGTTTGTTTGCATTTATGTTAATTTCGCCAGCAGAAAGACACGATATCACACTCTAAACAATTTGCATAGGTGCCTTGGATTTTGTACAGTACTGCAATTTTCCAAACATGTTTCAGGGTTTTTCCCTCAAACTAAGAACACTTTTGACATTCCATTCACCATAAAGTACAGTTCTTCAGGCTATAAGAACATAACAGAATAATGTTATAATTGCTGATCAGGAATGTTTAATTATAATCAATATGGATTTCTCACACCTGACCACTCCTAACTGGAAAAACATAGCACTTTACCACAGTCTGACAGACTGATGGTGTTTACTGTGTTATTCATTCCACTAATGGCTTGCAGGATTGGTGTCAAACATCTCTTATCTTGACCAGCCTGTGATCACTTCCTCGCTTTTTCATACTTCCTTCAAAGCCTATCGCTTCAGTGTTTACTGCAACAACTCACTGTCATAAAACTCTGTCACCATAACAAGGTTTGTGCAATATAATACACATGCATGTATTGAAAGTCCTTGCTTTCATTGGGTGCGGCTAAGATAAGCAATGATGATCGATAGCAAAAGGGGCCCTAAAGAATTGTGCAATACCTCACAGCTCAGCGCTGAAATGCAATGAAACATATATTAAGTTAAATGGCAAAGACTGTCTTTCAAAATAAGATGCAAAATAATATTCAGTGTTTTGACTTGCTTCTGCTTTGCTTCTTGCTAAATAGCAGGCATGTGTTTGCTGGGAAAGAGATTAGATGTAACAAAAGCGATATGAGACTTACTCCCCTCCCTGACTTTCTAGGTCAGGGAGGGGACAGGCAGAGACAGTGTTGAAACTGTGCAGGTATGTGGTGTGTGTGTGTGTGTGTTCTGTGTGTGTGGGCGGGGGGTATTTGGGTGGGAAATGTACATGTACCCAGAAAACAGCAGATGCAATGGACGTTTCAAGGATGGCCACATTTTTAGAAACACTTAACAAGTGTATGGCTACAAACGTTTGTCACTATCGTGGACATGTCTTTCTACCTGCTTTAAAACAACACAAGTCAATAAGGCTTGAATGAAATAATTATATATTTTTTAAGACCTACAAACCAGTTGTTAAAGCAAATCCAGCTGCCTCAGAATAAAATTTCAATGAACTAAACGTAATGCTCATTAAGAGCTGTTAAGAGTTGGTCAGGGTTGTTGAGGTGGGGTTCTCTCTCTTCATATGACAATTAATCCAGCTGGAAACAATACATGATTGCTGTAGCCTGTTGGGTATGTCGGTTAAGTTAAAAAGTTAACACACTGCTATTTTCTAAAGAAATAATAAATATATTAGCAAGATAGTAAGGAAGTAAGCAAGTAAACAAAGAAATAAATACATAAATAAACTATCAATGGCAATAATAATAATTGAGCAATATGTAAACATTTTCAGTATGCAAGTAAGTGGAGTCTATCAGTAGTCTAGTGCAGTTGACACACTCTTTCATCCTCTTGGCTTTCTTCAAACACCCAAAGCAGGGGTGTGGAACTCCAGTACTGGAGGACCGTGGTCCAGCATGTTTTGGTGATCTCCCTGCTCAATAACACCTGGTTTACTTTGCCAGGTTTAGTGAATGTGTTTGAAGAGAAGGACCATCGAACTGCGCTGGACACCGGCCCTCCACGACCAGAGTTTGACACACCTGACCTAAAGATTATTGTCTCTGATGATTACCCCATCAATTACCCTGAATTCTTTCCCATCAAATCATGTATTTATTAGTGCTGGGCACATTAACATGCTGTTATCAAGTTAACACATTATTTACTTAATTTTTCAAATCTTTTTATTTCAAAAGTTTGCTGCTTTTTTGTGCTCATGGATGAGCGCAGCTCTAGGTCTCGGCTGGATTTGCGGGGGTCATGCGTCCCATTACTTTTGCTCATATTATAGACAGAAATATTTGTCCTGTTACTGTGTTAAAGGGTGCTGCTAAAAAGCTCTTTATTTGTTTAAAGTGTTTGCAAACCAAATGCTATTGCGCTTTTGTTCATATACCCCACGTTTGAATGTATTATTTAATTTTGTGTATAACCATGATTAAGTGCGATTAAAATTTTGTTCATGGCCCAGCATTAATATGTTCTCAGTACAGCAGTGACCCTGTCGTGGCAGTGTGTGTGGTACAGGGATTAGTTTATCAGGCACAGTGGTGTTTCTGGAGTTTTACACATGCCAGTATTAATGGTAACTTCAGAGCAGTCTACCACCCAAGAATACCCAACTCTGGGGTCAGAAACATTTAATATGTAATTCATCATGAATTCTGGTATTGTCCTTCTTCGGTTTGACATGACTTAACTCACTGGGGGCTGTTTGTGCTTTTGTCCATGAATGCTCTCTCACTGCAATATCCAGCATGCAAATATGTCATACAGTCATAAGGAATCCCCCCACAGCCATAAAGAAATACACTCATATGGAGGCTAAAAATGGCAGATAAGATGTTCAGCTTCCTTGCAGTGACACTAGCTATTTTCTCTGCATTTGCCAGCAAGAAGCCCACCCTCATGTATCTAAACCAAAGAACATTTTTGAACATTTTTGAAACAATTCTTATACCTTCAAGATCCATTATCCAAGGAGGGCTTTCTGTTCTTTAAACCCCCTTTTGATAATCTCTCTGACTCTCTGAAACTGAAAACAGCTGTTGAACTGTGGAAAGATTCAAAAAGCTGTACACAAACAGACCATTCCTGATTAGAGCAACTGTGGGGCTAGTTAGCAGACAAAAATCTGTCCAAATAAAATTTATTTTAAAAAGCTGATGAAAAATACATTACATATATATATCTCTATATATAAATATATAGTGATATACGTATACTGTCAAATAAAGTTGTTCAAACAAATGTCAGCATTAGCTGGCCCTAGTGTACAAAAGCTTCAAGAAACACTCTGCTTTTAAAGAACACCCAAAACATTACTCTCAACATTTTCTTCATATAAATTTCAGGCTCACCATATTCTGCATTCAGCATGAAATTATAATTTTTTGTTCTTTAATAAAACACACTTGGCCTCACGTGCCCTCTAACCTCAAATCCCCTTGCACCAAAGGGAGACATATGGCTGAGACAAAAGCTGAGACTCAGACTCTGTTAATACTGTAACTGCCCTATAATGGACAACAACCGGGCTGTGGCCTCTCCCTTTTCCACTCTGACCTCAGCTCCACTCCCCTTATTATAACACCTCTATTTATCCACAACCCCTTTCAGTTTCAAATAAGACCCTTTCATGCAAAGTAAACAGGCTTTGCAGAAGCAGCTGTGGGTTTTGGACACAAAGGCCGAGCTCCTGCTCGACTGAATAGCCTTTTCTGACTTTCCATTGATCCAATGAAGTTCAATTCATCCCGGAACATGTTATTTACCAATCTGTCTGGGAGACTAAAAGTAGAATCTGATAATTGCCGACATCTGTGGAGGAGGCGGGATGCCTGTAATGATACTTAATCAAGGAGCTTAGAGAGGGTCCTTTGAAGGAATGGAAAGTAATGGGAAAGTATCACTAAGTGAGTACAGTTTATCTTTGTAAAGCTGTAGCTTTTGTGCCCATCTGAGATCAATCAGGACATAAAGTGCTAATTTTCAGTCCTGAACAGACCTTTACTCTGTGCCATTACTGCATGCTTAACACTGTAGTTTCATAGAAGTTACTGAATAATTGACTCATTGAAGCTTTGTCATTACTTTTATTATATTGGAGCTTTACAGAATGGCATCAATATCCCATTTAAAAATTTTGCTTTCTGTTTTTGCATTAATAGGTGTATACATGGTAAGTACATTGAAGCAAAAGTTATGAGCAACTCCCCTCTTGTATGCTACAGTACCACAGTGCTGTAGGCCATGTTGCTGACTTAGCTTAGAACAGCTGAAGGCAGTGAACTTTCTGCTTGTCTTTTCAATCAGATATTTACCTCTAAAAATCAAAACTACATTCAATTTGGCATTCTTGGCATTATACTGTAAACTTGTTCAACCCGACCACAGTAGCATGAAAAACCAAGTACAAAAGACAGACGGATGAATGGATGGACGGACAAACACAGACAGACAGAAAGACAGGCAGATAGACAGACAGATAGAAATCTAAACACATCAAAAAACAAAGGCATAAACTAAGCATATTTGGAAACAAGGCTGAGAATTACATGAAAACCAAGAATCAAACAGAAACAAAGTCATACCACAAGCAGCGGGTTGGTACTGGGGAGGCTGAGTAGGTTTAAAAATATCCAAAAAGAGTGTCCTGTGATTTTTTCAGCCACTGCGTCATTGGTATACTCATTCATTGTTCCTCATTTACTAGAGGAAAACATGGGTCTTCTGTGCAAGTTAACGGGTACAGATACAGATAGATAGAAACCCCTTAAGGTACAAATAATGTAACTGTACTCTTTAAGGCACAACATGTTGTTAAGGTCCGGTTTTATATGATAGTTTAAATTACACACCCTGAAGAGGGGAATACTTGTTTTTCTTCAACAGAAGCTATCATGGCGTGAGATTAAAAAAACCCGGACCGTCTGAAATAAAAAACCCACCATGTTAAAAAATGAAAAATGCATTAAAAAATCATCACAAAAGTTGCTTAATGAAAATAAACATGTTCTTAAAAATGTTCTTTCTGGACGAGGCAGAACGTGGAGGCAGAATCCCATTTTAATCTCTGCAACTTCACATGTTCTACAGAAAAAAGCAGGACCATCTCATCTGATCTCTGGTCACGCTGCTGCCGTGGTGCCTGATCAAGACTGAGCACTCCACGATAACATGAGCAGAGGTGGACGCTGTGGCACTGGGGCCTGATATCGCCTGTGATTCAGACAAAACAACAAAAGCATGGCTGACGGCTCTGTACATGTGACTCATTCTGCAAGGGCTCAAATCGAAACATCCTGTCATGAGCCGAGCTCACTTACCTTTGTGTTTGAGCAGCCCTTTCAACGAAAGCACCTTTTTTTCCTCAGTCACAGGGAAAATAAACAGGGGTTTTGCGGTTTGGCAAACTGACACAAATGACCCTTAAGTGGCACACGGTGCAGTGAACAAACAGACATGTAGAGTGAGGGGGATTTCCTGGGACGGAAGGATTTGTCAGAGGTCTGACAGGGTTGGGATACGTTACTGGGTGCTCTTCCTCAGGCTAAGCTGAGCTTTCCCGGCATCTGAAAATGTCCAACAGAAGACGAGTGTATCGCATGTCATTAAAGTGTGTGTTACTCACAAGAAGCTACCTGAATCAGCATCAGCTTCCAGTCATGAAAGACAAAGGCCATGACTCAAGCAGCGTTTAGAAACATCTCATTTGAAAAGATGTAATATTGAAAGAATTGTCTGAATTATATAATACGAATTTTAATTTTCCAGTGTTACTAGTATTTCAGAAAAGTATTGGCATTCTAAAAAGTCTTTCAACAGTCTTCTGTAAACAGTTGTGCACAGCTATCATCTTTTAATGTTTGTTTCAATATTGACTCAACTGAACCTCCCAGGTAAAGAAAACCTGTTTTTGCTCTCTTAAAGGAGGAAAATACTAAAGAAGGTGTACTAGGAACATATCCTTCTAAGCTTATTATATTTGATTATATGAGTGTGTATTAATGTACTTTGTCAAAATTAGTATGTGCACTGTATATATTAGTGTGGATTGGATGAGAAGGCCTGGCTCACAATCTCTGTTCCATTTCATCCCAAAGGTGTTGGTTGGGGTTGAGGTCAGGGCTCTGTGTGGATCAGTCAAGTTCTTCCACACCAGACCCATTCAACCATGTTTTTATGGAGCTTGCTTTGTGCACTGGGGCACAAGTCATGCTGGAATAGAAAAGGTTCTTCTCCAAAGCACATATAGATAACATAAAAATATTATTTAAACATGCATAATTTAATTTCTGCACAAACAACAATAACTGTGGACGAATTACATAATATACAAAATTTCACACTCTTAGAAGAGTGACTGAAACGAATGTTTCTCATTATAGGCCTCAAACTAAAATACTAAATTGGAGTAGCATTCAGTCTTCATGAAGCCCATACATCTTATTAATAGTAGGCTACTGATAAATGAATACATAACAAAAAACTGTCACTGTAAACTGAAGAGATGATAGGTTTGATTCAATTCAGCGAACCGATTCAAAAGAGCCACCCGTTTCCGTGAATCTGATTCAACAATTCTAAATTTATTCTCAGTCTTTTGTTACTTCCTGTACAGTAATTTCATTATGCAATACTTTAACATCTTAAGGTGATATATTAAAGACCATCGGATTAATTATTAGACTCTTCGGCCTTTAGTCCACTAGGATGAATCTTGTGAATCGGTTCGAACGAAAACGGTGAATCGGTTTGTGAAAACGAAAATGATTCAGGCAAGACATCTGATTGGCTAATGCATTTTCAGCCAGGGTGGAGTTTGAATTAGACCTAGTGCGAAAACTGTAGGAGTTTGATGTATCACTTCATTTCTTTACACCGTTCACAGTTTTACTAACCGATTTTGAGCTTTTAATCGATCGGAGTTGTTTCCTCTTTTATTGCAATCGTGTTTTTCCTCTTATATTCTATTTTTTGTTTTTTTTGTCAAGTTGGCTTGATTTTTTTTCTGATTTATATTAGGTAGTGAAGCTTAGTGTCATCCTTTGCATGGTCACATGTTAAAAGTGATGGATTTTTGAAAGGTGATGGATTTTATTAGAACATTGCGCAGAGGACCAAGTAAGGATATTTTGTAGCTTCCATTATTATTATTATTGCTATTATTATTTATTCTGAGAAACAGCTCGGGACAGATGCACGCTCCTATCCGTCCGGCGCGCGGCAGCGAGTGGCTCCGCTGCGCCCTGGCTCAGCACTTCAACCCAGAGCCCACCGTGCGTAACGAGGTGGTGGTTCTGGCCCTGGGAGTGGACCAGTACCTGCAGGAGGTTTTCCACCACCTGGCTGTCAACGCGGGGGATGGAGATCTGGTGTCCAGGGAGGATTTCAGGCTGCTGTGTGGCTGTCTGAGCCTGGACACAGATGAGGTTTGCTCCGGGCTCCCCGCGGGACTCTCCTTCAGGGACTTCCACTCGCGCCTCTGCGGGGTTTTTGCCGTCCGAGCCGGGAAAAGAGGAGTTAGACTTCCCGTTACGGAGGAGACGGAACTGGTGGAGAGGGAGATCCATCTGAGGTGGCCCAGAATGAGGAGGAGAAGGTGTGTCAGCTTCGACCTGAACCAGGACCGCGCACGGAGCGGACGTTATGGGGCGAGAAACGGTTTGAGCAAAGAAGTAGGTGAGTTCATAAACTGGAAACTCATCTGGATAAGAACAAGACCACCGGCAGAACACGCTGAATTAAGTCTTGCAATTATTGCCATGTACTACATTTGGTCACGATTTTTCTACAAAATCAAGATAAATAACAGGTTGCCGCATCAACATTTACACTTCTCCTTACTAAAACTCCTAAAAAGTACATCATACAAAAGTATCCAGCCTAGAGATCTGCCATCGAATAGCACTGGGATTAGTTGGTCCAGACCCAAAACGAACCCTCTGGCATTTAAACTCAACCTCACCAAAGCATATGTGGCTGAACGCAATCACATCCTCACAGCAATGTTCCAACATCAGGGGTTACAGCCTTTCCTGAGGAGTCCAGCAGCAAAGCAGGAAAGTGTCCTTCTTAACAAACTTTAAAGCCTTTTGACTGAGGAGGTTTCTTCAAACCTGTGGATACGTAATAATATAATAATATAAACATATTATTGAATTATAATTTCTGCATGAACACTAATCATTTTTGAAATATATAATTATACATAATTGCACAGTATTTTACATGCTTGACTCAGGAGTACCTATTTTTCCCGCTCTCAACACACCTGATTCAGCTGCTCAGCTAATTATCACTGTTCCCGAGTAGAGGTGGGCGTGTTAGAGCAGGAAAACTGTTAAAAGAGCACAGAACAGCATCTATTCCAGGACAGAACCACCAATCCTGAATATGTCTTTAGGCAATATTTTTTGGCGCAGAGAGAAAAAATACATTACTTTTACCCTTCCATATCACCCATTAACTCCTAGCTCATCCCAAGTCCTGTACAGATGCAGTTGGGAAGAAATGACACATGAAGGGTTGGAATTTAAAAATACTTATTTCCAGAATTAGAAAAGTATGGAGATAAAGGCAATTTACCTCTGTTGGCAAAATCATGTAGACTCAAGATATTCAGAGATTCTGTGTAGTTTGCAAAGAGAGAGAGAGAGAGGTAGAGAGAGAGAGAGAAGTAAGAGAGATTACAAAAACACAGAAATAAAGTTAAAAAAAAAATCTAGAAAAGTCTAAAAAAGTGTAAAACACTTCAGGATAAAAAAATTATAAAAAATATAGACAACAGCTTATATGGACAAACTATTCTTATAGCTGTTTCTTATAACTTATAACCTCAAAGTAAAAATGGCTTAAATTGATTTTTAATAAAATCTTGTTATATTGTTAAATTAACTTTAACTGAAACTTGAACAATAAGTCATTCATTCCCCTGTTCATCTGGCTATTCTGAATTCCTTGTTCTTGAGATGTCACAAAGAATGAAACATGGACATGTATTCGCAAATTCAGCCTACAGCAGTGTAGCCCCTGCAAGTGTTTTGGCAATACAATGTCAATACAGGTTAGCCAATCAGAAAAGAGTTCATTTACATACATCAGCCTGATTTTATTTTAACAGAAGATGTTATGTTCAAATGAAGGTATCTTCATTTCTAAACTTTTGTAAATTGACAAGTAGTAGTAGTAGTAGTAGTAGTAGTAGTACTAGTATTGGCTTAAAATTGGCCTAAAAAGCACCAAAAGAAAGCACATGTAATTAATAAAACAGGCTTTTGAAGGATTATCTCTTCTGTGGTCACTGCAGGGCTGGATATACAGCAAAGAGCACTTCGGGAGCAAGTGGAGATGGAGAATGCCAGTCTGAGGGAGCTGGTGGAGGACCTGCGTTCAGCTCTCCAGAGTAGTGATGCCCGCTGCATGGCTCTTGAGGTGGCTCTAAAGAGAGAGCGTCTATCTCCATCCCACAGACTCAGTGAGGTCACAGAAGGTCAAAGCTGCTCTTCTAGATGTGAAACCGAAGCAGGAAAACCCAGGAGTGCCAGACGATACACCTGGAGACACACTAAAGACTTGCTGCGGGAACTGGAGCTGATTCGTGCTTCCCGGGACGGACAGCTACAGGAGGCTATGAGGTTCAACCAGAGGCTGGAGGAGGAGCTGGTGGTGGCCTACGGAGAGGTGAGCAGGCTGGAGGAGGCTTTGGGCAGCATGAGAAGAGAGAGCTGTGAGATCAAAAGGAGGGCAGAGGATGCGAGAGATGCTCTGGCTGCAGGACTGAAGAGAGTCAAGGACATCCAGGATCTGGCCCAGCAGGTGAACCCACTGCAAAAGAAAGTCCAGAACCTCGAGACGGAGCTTGAGAAATTCAGGTACCTGCAATCTCTTGCAGTTTCTTTGCTGATTTCCAGTGTAGGGTTGCATGTTCTCCCCATGTCAGTGTGAATTCGAGATGCTAAATTGCCCCTAGTAGTGACTGTGTTTGTGTGTCTTTCTTGTGATGGATTTGCGACCTGTCCAGGGCTTCTGCTGTCTGCCTGTTGCCCTTTGACTGTTGGGAGAGGATGGATGCATTGCGAAAAGACATGAGAAAGCAGAGATGTGAACAGGATGAACTCGTCTAGCTGAAGTAAAAATATATTTCTTTGACAAACTGATATGTTTACATGCGGTCCCCTAAGATGAAAAACAGCCTGATGCACTCTATTAACCCGTATGAGACAGCCTCCATTAACATCACTCATCTGACATGAAATACCTGTGGTTTCCCATAATATGAACAAAACAATGACAACAACAACAACAACAACAACAATAATAATAATAATAACAATAATAATAAAACATGTGCTATAGCATGAAAAGATAAGCAGCACTACTATATTACTATACTATATTAACTACATTTTCCTTTCCATTATTTATTCAGTGTTGACATTGCTCTTCCATTTGCTTAAGGCACTGGATATTTGAATCAGTTCTTTAAAAATAAAAATGATTTCCCCCATATACCGTCTAGGCCACGACCCCCTGGTGGGCTATGAAAGTACAGCAGGTGGGCTGTGAGAGGTTATTTACGTTTACATTTTCATTTACGGCAGATGCTCTTATTCAGAGCGACATACATCAGTGCTTAAGTAGTCCACATATGTTCTTCATACTTGTAAAGCTAGACTCAGTTTTGTAACTAAATCAGTTTGAAATGAGCATAACAAATTTCCGATTAAATATTTCTGTTTATTCTTCATTTACAGAATTATTTTTGATTCGGAACGTATATCTGATGATTGGTTGGGAACAGTAATCAAATGATTGTGCACTGATCAGAGTTTGAAGTGATTAAAAGTCTAGGCAGGATGTAGAACACTCAGATGTCATATCGAGATGAAAATAACTTCAATAAACATATAAACATTTAATTGTACTTCCTAATGTTTTAAAACAGCTTCTTAGTGCAATATTTGGTATTTAATATTAACTGTTATATAGCAGAAATGATTCAAATGCTCATCCTTACTTAACATCCTTTTAATATGCAAACGCAGGTAGTATAAACTAATGCAAGCATATGGTGAACTGTTTCCACAGACTTTGAGCAAGTCTTTTTTACACACTTTACTTTTAAGGAAATCAAGTAATTTCCACTGACACATCCTACATATCTTAGATAATTATAGCAGACTTTACTTATGTCTGGGAGCAGAATTAAAGAGATGAGCGCTTGCAGGATGTGTTTTAGGTGTGCTCACCTTTCCTTAGAAACGTTTCAAGTTAGGCCAAAATAATACAGGACTGCTTAGTTTCCTGTTGTAGCTCATTAGTCATGATCTTTTAAGTATGACTACAGCAGACGATCACCCTAGCATGTCATTATGGCATTTTACTGTATCCTGTGTTAAAGCCAGTGCCGTGTGTGAAAGGGGTTCATCTGGCAGTGAGTCAACTGTAAATGGAATCCTCCAAAACCTCAAAGATGAAATAGCCATATGATTAGCGGAGTCCTGTCTGAAATTTGGTCCCATTCCTCCATCTTCACTCCCCCTCCTGTTAGTTAACAGGCCCATGTTCAAAATTCTTTTCTTACATTTTATTTATTATTGTGCCCAATCATTTAATGCACACCCACAATAAGTCAAGTAAAGCATAATTGTCATCCCAGCCATATCCATTTATAGTGAGGCAAAATATCGTCCTCCTCAGCTATAGTTGCAACAGATAACACACTTCGGCGGGGGCACTGAATTATAATTAAACCTACATATATAAATATATCTCAGAATGTCCTATGCCTAAAAAATAAAATATAAAAATACAAAAACACTATTGGGGGACACAACAGAGAGACTATAACTATACATCACTGTAAACAGACGTATAATATTATAGATAGAGCTGTGTCTATACTACGCAAGCTATGATGACTTTCACCTTGATATTTTAGCGCGGATTTACTCTCTTTCTCTGTCTGTCTCTCTCTCTCTCTCTCGTTCGTGACTTTTCTGGAGCGTGCAAATCATCACTCTCTCTCTCTCTCTCTCTCTCGCTCCCTCTGTATCTCTCTCTCTCTCTTTCTCTCTTTCTCTCAGTTTCTCTCCCTCTCACTCTCTATTATTCTCTCTCTCTCACTCGTTCCTGACTTTTCCAAATTTAAATCTCGGGTTAATATTTACATTTTCTTTAAGAGTAATGTATTAAACTCCAACTGAAAAATGAAATTAAAGTGATCTGGGAGAACATTTGGAGGCATATTTATGGTTTACACTATAAAATCAGGCAATCAGGCATTTTAATCTAGATTAATCTAGATTAATCTCAAGCTTACAATGAGATTAATCTAGATTTAAAAAAATAATCTATGCCCACCTCTACTGAAAACTCAAAGATAAGTCAAACCTAAAAGAAACTTCTAGGATTAAAAGGATAAAATAGTGCTTGTCTGACTTTTCACAGAAGCTAAGAAAACATTTCCCCCCAACCAATTTTCTAACAAAGCAACTCACAGCTGCTGCCCAAAAACACAGTTCACACTGTAAGTGATCTGAATGAGTTAATGTTACAAACAGCACTAAAGATCACTATGTTACATTACTAATACTAGACACTGTAATACTGTAAGTTAATGGAATATTCTGGTCTGCTTATTTGTTCATTGAGAAGGTTTTTGCAGCTACTTTATTAGCTCATCCTGTCAGCATTAGACACATCAGTTAGTTATGTAAAAGTGATTAATAAGCTCAGAGTATTCTGTACAAACGATGTTGAAGCTTAAAGAGCCATACATTCATTTATTATTATATTACTTGTTGTAGCTGTTGCTTATTGTTTATACCAGCTACAATGGATGAGCTTAAGATACACAAATAAAACAAAGCAAAACATGTTTTTTCTGCATTGGTTACTGTTCTATAACAGTAAAACGTTAATAATAAGGATAAATTATTATTTTATTTAGGATAAATAAAATAAAGTAATAATTTTTTTCTTTCTTTCTAGCAACCCTAATATTGGGCAAAAGCAGCTAAAGGCACTCTGGGACATTACTTTTGAAGACAGTAGAAACGAATGCAGTCACTGTGCATGACAGACGGAAATCCCCTGCACATGCTCGGAAACTGTAGATATCCTCTGCTAATTTTTGCCTTTGTGACGTCCAGGCCTCGACCCTCATCAGCGTTTTGGGTTGTTTATGTTTAGCAAGTCAGTCAGACACACCTGAACAGAATGAGCCTCCGCTGCTCAGCGCCACACCAAACATAAACAATCAGCACGAGGAAGAAGGGGCATTGTGGACGAGGCCTGGTCCTCAGAGACGGCAGGTTTGAAAGTAGCCAATCTGAGAACATTATTTATTTCTCCTTGCTCCTGATTGGCTGCTGTCCTGTGACCCATATGTGGCAGCTGCAGCCCAGAATTTCCCCCGTGGCGCATCTTGAGTGTTTTTGTGTTTCGTTTTGTTCTTTTTAAAGCCCTGTATTTTTATTATTGTTAATTGAATGAATGCATTACCGTATGTACCTGCTTATACCAAAGAAAATGACAGCGCATACCAAAGAAAATGGGTGTGCATTAATTATAGTGCAGTCTATACATAAAATCAGTATTACATTCTAGCACTGCAGGAGTTCAGTGTACACTCTACAGAACAGATACCTGCACAGAGTACCTTAACATTTTCTTTAGCTTAGTTTAAAATTAATTTAAAGTGTTTTGGGAGCATATTTTTGGGCACATTTAGGGTTTAAACTATAAAAATAGGCTTTTTTTTTTTTACCACATCACAACTTCCTGGTTTTTCACCATACGCAGGTGCTCTTGGAACGTAACCCCCGCAACAGTCGAGGTTTACTGTACATTGTTGAAAAGTACATAAAAATCTAACAGTAAATGTAATCATCAGGCACAGTTATTAAACAGAATTAAAACGAACACGCACTGAACTCAACATATTATATTACCCTGCAGGACACTGTGGTGTCTTCATGTCCTCACAGTCCTCTTCGAGCCATGGCTTTTCTCCTGAATAAGAAAAAAATAAAATAAATAAATATAATAAATAAATATAATAAAAACAATTATTAACGCAAACGTTAACGCAGGTTTTTAAAATCCTTTTATTTTGAAAATTGGTCCTTTCACCGCAGTAACGCACGCAGCGGCGGACTGGGACTGTCTTTACCAGGTTGGGTTTTCATATCTCAGCTGCATCTTGGGCCTTTTTGCAGAACGCACAGGCGAACTTCTGTCCGCGCCTGAACACCAGCGCTGAGGTATTTAATATGGACAAATGTAATGGGACATCTGAACCCCGCAAAAACCAGCAGACACGTGCAGCGCTCCCATTACTTTTGTAAATAAGACGCCTGACCATTACACAAAATGTGACTTTAATAACACTGGCTCCACTCACATGCTTTGCAGCTGCTATATTGGTTGCGGCCCCATGCTCTGTGAACTTATTTTTCTATAACAAGCTAGATAAAACGTGAACATCCTGCAGTGGCAAATAGCTTTGGTTTTACATTAGATTTGATTACATTAATATTTTTACAGAAATATCTGAACTTCAGCTGTGACTGTGTTAAAGAGAACACTGCGGTTAAAATCCCCTTATTAGTTTACAGTCTTTTTTTCACAGTGTTATTCCACTTTTGTCATTAATAAAGATAAATCTGCAGAAAGCAAACATATTTGTCTACTCCTATGTTGATGAGTATTAAAAACAGTATATTTAGTACAGACTTA
>JBBPDH010196430.1:3933-15685 GCA_037974565.1 Clupeocharax schoutedeni | reverse complement strand
ACTTGCTGCTTATTGCACTTCTGGTTCGACCTAAACTGCATTTCGTTGCCTTGTACTTGTACATGTGTAATGACAATTAAGTTGAATCTAATCTAATCTAATTATTTGAGCTAACCGACTCCTCTAAAAAAGATTGTAAAATTAAAAGTAATGTCACATCAAGAGATGCCCACAGTGCAAAAAGCAGTGATGCCCACAGTGCTGTGGTCTCTTCCATAAGCAGGAGTGCAATGGGGAGAGTCTGTTACAGTAGTGGAAGGAGTTTCAGTTGTTAAAAGGGGTTTAGGTGGGAGGATGGATGCATTTACAATGCTAATACATGTTGCTTGAATCTCCTGAAGTGGAGGGGGGTGTTTACACCTCCATTATTATGTGGCCCGATATAATCTGAATACTGAAGAGGCATAAGTTGATAGGGACAAACGGCGTCTACTGGAGATTACATAACTCAAGATTCAAGATTCTTTATTTGTCGCATGCAGTCATAGAAGTACAACACACAGTGAAATGTATCCTGAACCGCTCCTTACTGACTGTGCAAACATTAAAACAATAAATAAATTATAAATTAAAATCTCAAATTTTAAATTAAAATCTGAATTTTCGGAAACCCAAATAAAATAAAGAAATGAGTAAAAGTATGTATAAGTGTAGATGTAAGCAAAATGTAAAAAAATATATATAAATCAAATTTCAATGCAGTTTAATGCAAATGAAAGATGGATTGCACAGTACAATACGTAGTCATTAGCTTCAACTTCCTGGAAGTTGCTTTTGCCTTGTAGCTCCTGGATAAAGCTAAAAGAGTAAACATGCCTGATCGACTATGCAGGGTGAGCAAATCAGAAATTTTATGCAAAAATGAACTCTATGAAAACTATGGCTATGGGAGTACTGCCGAAGAGGCACAGTAAAGTAAGTGGTGAGGCTGGTATTGGAAGTAGGGATGCACCGATCAATCAGCCAGTGATCGATCTCTCACACATATTGCCGATTTCAAACCGATCTTGCGCGTGCGCTTTACTTGAAGCACAGCCACGTGTGCATTCAGGCTGAGTTCATGTGTACGCTGCCGCCATTCAAATCTGCTCAACAGCGATTGGTTGCCGCTGCTGCACTCCCGGCGTGGAAGAAACGCCCACTGCCAAGCATCAACAAGATGCGTCTCGTAAATGCAGCCTCAGACGTGCTGACGTGTTCGCCGTTTGGAAACGAAGAGGATGAAAAAGTTTTACCTCTCTGAGATGCCAAGCAGCAGAAGTAAAAAAATGCATTGATTTATTGGAAAATCAACAAAGATTGTTTCCCTGCACTTGCTTCACCTGTCCAAGCCTCTACCTCCCTGCCCCATGCACAAGCGTTGAGAGTGAGCGCTTGTTCAGCTCGGCTAGAAATGTGGTAGATGAAAAAAATATATATAATTTCTGGTGACAAGGCAGAAATGCTTTTGTTTACCAAAATAAACTCATAATTAATGTTCAATTAGTGGCATTTTGTCAATATATGTTGCTAAGAAAAAAGGTGCCTTGTTATTTTTTGTTCACTCACTGCCCCTTATTATTTGAAAGCATATGTTAAACTTTAGTTGTATTTGCATTATATTGAGCTTTATTTGGGGGTTTATTTATATGTTTATGTATTTCATTTTATTTATTTAAATTTGTAAAGAAAATGTGTAATGAAAATAAAGCTTTATATTAAAGAACATTAGATTTTTGTTTGTATTCACTATTATAAAAGTAACCAGTAAACAGCGAAAGTAACTCCCACATTACATTAAAAAAAGTTGAAACCCATTTTTTGTGTTGATGCCATCGACTACATGCAGCAGCTCTAATTTTCTGTTATCTGGGGGAAAAACCGGTATCGGCCAATCATACTTAATAAAAATTGGTAATCGGAATCGGCCAAGAAAATCACAATCGGTGCATCCCTAATTGGAAGGTTTGTTTTTTAAAGTTTTGTGAAGTACAGCTCATTGTCATCCTTGATTCAGTGCCCTTTGGAACAGGTAAAATGTCCTGAACACACTCATATGCCTCCAGGTCCTAGGTATTTCAGTGTGGCTGCATCAGAGACAGGAAGCCCAAAATTAAAGTATAAAATTTCCTGCACTTGATCTCACAGTCATGCGCGCGCGCACACACACACACATACATACGTACATTTGCAGAAACTAATCCACTCAAGTATATCCCAAGTGCTCTGTACAAGAAACAGTGCTGTGTGGGTTTAACACGGGGGAGTATGAAGATACTTTGATGTTTTACTGATCTGTTCCAAAGTGGTATTATATTATAGGCCCTGATAAAAAGACATGACCAATTCCCATGTGACGCGCACACATACACACACACACACACACACAGATGAAAGTGCAAACACTGGTGGAGAAGATAAGAGCTCCTGCTTTGTCCTCAAGGTTTATTGACACAGCTGTTGCCATGGTGATTTACACCAACATGCTGAAATCATAGAAGCACTTGTGTGTGAGCGGTCTTAGAGCTTTCTAAAGAAACCTGTTAAAACAAATGTGTCATCAGACAAAACAGGAGAGGTACGGGCCATAATAACAAAGCGGTGGGGGGCGGTCAGTTACACACTGCTATGGAAACAGCCAAAATGTTTTAATATACTGGTGTGCATTATCTAGTGTTTTTACAGCAAGAGAACTGAGGTTTCTTTTTACAGATTCTTGTCTGGATATGCTAAATGTGATGAGTTAAGTCAAGTATCTCATGACATTCAAGTATTTGCTGGTGGCCTAGTGGTTAGGGAGTTGCCCCTGCATCATCACTGAGGTAGTCTTGAGTAAAGTATCTCCACACACTGCTCCCCAGGTGCTGCCTGTTGGTGGCAGCCCACCGATTAACTTGGTGAATGGATTAAATGCAGAGAAAGAATTAAATATTGTTCTCTGTTGTGTTTACGTGTGACTATAAGGAGCCACTTTACTTCATTATACATTTACAAAAACATGCCAAAATAGTTGCGCAAAAAGTTGCGATCAAACTGGTTTGTCCAGCACATCCACAGATGCTCAGTCGGACTGAGGCCAAGCCATGTCTTTGTCATGAGCCTCAAACTATGCCTGAAAAAAAATTGCAGTGTGCCAGAGCACATTATTCTGCTTGAAGACGACACCGCCATAACATAATAGTGATGCTATGAAGGGCTGTACCTGGTCTGCAACAGTGTACCTGGTCAGTACCTGGCCAGTACCATGTCAGAATAACATCCACATGAATTCCAGGACCAAGTGTCCCAGCAGAACATCACCCACGCCACAGCGTCAGACGCCAAAGGCTTCCATTCTTGCCAGTGTATCCTGGCACAATTTTTCCCTAAATAAATGACGCACACACACCCAACCATCAGCATGAAAAAATGTAATTCATCATGCTACTTTCTTGCATTGTTACGGTTCTGATGCAAACATGTCCTTTGTAGGCACTTTTGGCAGCAGGCAACATGGGTACTCCGACCGGTCTGCAGCTATGCTCCTTCTGTGGGAACAGACTAGGCAGGCTAGCCTTCACTCTCCACACGTATTACTGAGCCTCAGGTGCCGATTATCCTGTCACTGGTTCACTTCTTGTCCTTTCCTGAACCACTTTTGGTAGGTACTGTCCCTGGCATACTGGGAACAACCCCCAAGGCCTGTCGTTTTTGATATTCTCTTCTAGCCTTCACTAGCCTTCACTACACATAAACTTCTTGAACTGAATGTTCACTTGCTGTCTAATACATCTCACATTTTACCAGGTGCCATTATCCCATTACAATCAATGTCATTTACTTCACTTGGGGTTTAAATGTAATGTCTGATAAATACAATAGTTTCTTCTTAAATGTATGGTTTCTCTTAAAAGAGAATTTCAAGTCAGTTTCTTGTCTTCTTTATCTAGGTAGGGCATAGTGCTGTCTGTGATAATTGGCCATATACTACAGTTGCAGGCTAGATTAAAAAATGTTGGTGTTCTTTTGATGTACTTGAGTTGTACAATGTCCTTGTCATCAAGGTTCATTGAGTGACCTTAAGGGTTTTGATAGAGACGATAGAGAGTGCAGATGTCAAGACACATCATAGTAAACGCAAGTGTGTTTGTACAAGAAAGGCATGTTAGGCTAGTGATGTAGGAAATTCCAGTCATTCATTAGAACAGGCTGTCAGTGTGATGGAGTGCTGTGAAGATGCTTCCTGCTGGTGGAAGGATGAGAAGAACACCAGGAAATCTAGTGTCAGCATGATGGACCCCCGCTGTGCCAGCTCCATCCTTCCCCTCTTCCTCACTCTGCCCTTGTCACACAATCTGCCCTCTTTTTCCTCCTCCCTGGTCCCCTCATTTACAAACACAAATGAGTGGACACTGATGACTACAAACCTTGTGGAAGCTCTAGGGGCTAACCACAAGTCACAGTTGTCACTAATAAAATGTAATAAGAAATGAAAGCATGGTGAAATCTCAGATTTCTTTCTCAACAAGAAACAAACAGAAAAAGTCTGTTAAAGGAGCACACACTTTGATTGAATAGAAAAGGTATCATTGTGCAGTCTTGTTTTGGGAATCATATCATGTTTTCATCAATTAAACCAGATGAAAGGAAGTCAAGAAGTGCAGAAATGAACTACTGGCAAATCTCCTGAACCAAACAGAATATTAAAAGCAATGCATTATGCAAATCTAATTAAATATGTAATTAAGCAATTAACATTGAATAGTATGGCAATATTATGTAAACCAGTACATTCAGCTTAAAGGGGAGAAAGTGGCCTCTCAATGCGGGCATGAAAACAGCATTGCTTTTTGTTCTATAGTGTGCTACAGGTTCAGTGGTAGAACACTATAGTCAAACATCACCGTCAACCAGCAGGGAAAGACTGTAAATATGGCACATGTTAATGCAATGATCTCAGTGCAGTCTTTGAAGAATGTTTCATCCTTCTTTGGTCTTGTTTGTCACTTAGTTATTACATCCAGGCTTTTGTCCAAATAAAATTAGAACTCTTTATTGAACCCACAGTCCTAATGTGTCCCAAAAACAAAACTAAAAAACAGGAAATGTTACATGTACAGGTTGCGTAAAGAAGCATTTAAGATTCACGTAAATAACACAAAAGTTCTAATTACATTTTAATTGACACGACTGGGTATGTTTCTCCAACACTAACTTACTACAATTACAGTAATCTAGGGCTGCACAATAACATTATGCGTGTCACGATCAGGGGCGCGAGCCCCCGACCATGCGTCTCCTCTTGGAAAGCAGGGATGACCAGGCAAGCAGATTTCCATGCTGTGGTTCAGGTTTATATAGACAAAAAAGGAAAACGAACATAAATAGGCGCAATGGCCTCCTATACTAGAAAACGTGAAGAGTACAAGGAAAAAACCCGTGCCCCATTCACGTCGTAACCCCGCTGTCCATGATGCCGGGCCGACGTGGGTGTGGACCACGGAACTTTGTTTTTGTCCCGTGGCCCCGGTCCCTCACCATGGGGACAAAGTGTTTGTGGCGGCAACCCCACCTCCAGGAAGTCCTTCCCCCAGCAGTCCATCCCTGGCCTTACTGAGCACCCCGCCGGGCGTCTCCCAGCAAGGTCGTCGCTGCAGTCAGGCAGACAGGCCCCTCTGTGGGCCTGAGCTGGGCGCGCACCGCGCCCCTCAGTGATGGACAGCCAGTCCCCTCCGGGAGGCTGGTCGGACCCCGCCTCAGGCCCCTCGCTGGCAGGCAGGCAGGGTAGCGGGGCTGAGGCTAACATGGACGAGGACAGCCGGAATGGGGAAGATAGGAGCGGGGCAGGCAGGAACGGGGCCTACAGGGCCGGGACACGCTACAGGGCCTACAGGACAAACAGGAACGAGGCTCAAGAGAGCAGGGCCTACAGAGCTAACAGGAGCAGGGCTCAAAATAGCAGGGCCTACTGAGGCTGCACAACCTGGAGCTACACAACCTGGGGCTAAACAACCTGGGGCTACACTGACAGGGGCTACAACCTCAGTAGCCTCACAAACTGTAGCCTCACATAGAGTAGCTGCACCAACTGTAGCTGCACCAACTGTAGCTGCACCAACTGTAGCTTCACCAACTGTAGCTTCACAAAGTGTAGCTTCACCAAAAGTAGCTGCACAAACTGTAGCCTCACAACCAGGCCCGCTAACAAGAGCTTCTCTATCAGCTGCCTCACTAGCAGGACCGCTAACCGTGACCTCACAACCAGGCCCACTAACAGAAGCTTCCCTATCAGCTGCCTCACAAACAGACCCGCGAACATGGCCGCTAATCATAGCCTCATAACCAGGCCCACTTACAGGCCCACTACACGCTACGGAGTTGGGGAAAACAGAGGCAGAGCCTGACTGAGCTACGTTAGCTGGCCCGGTTAGCTAACCGGGCCGAGGAGAATAGGAGCTAGGCCTGTGGGAGCTAAGCTAGCTAAGCTAACCGGGCTTGGACACGCTATCGGGCCCTTACTGTTATGGTTTGGCTCGGGAGGGTGGCCAGCTGGAGCGGTTTGGCCCTGGAGCTCGCGAATGGTGTGCGCGAGCCACTCCAGCTGTTGTTGCTGTGCCTGGAGCTGTTGGTGGAGTAGAAGTGCCTGGCCTGCCTCCTCCCAGGTGTCTCCGTGACGCACTACGGCGGGTGCACTTGCGGCTTAGTGGCCGCTTTTGTGGGATGTGCCAGGCGCTTCTTACACACAGTGTCTTTGACGCTGGAGAGAGTGGGGCGGCCTTCGGGAGGTCCTTGTCCTGGGAGTCCTCGACCGGGAGGCTGAGTAAGAAGCCAACGAGGTCGAAGGACTCCTACTCGTCGTCCGACTCGCCCTCTTCCTCCAGGTAGGCAGCTTTGTAGGGGTGTTTCCATCTGTCAAGATTGGGAGCGCGAGCCCCTGACCTTGCGTCTCCTCTTGGGAAGCAGGTATGACCAGGCAAGCAGATTTGCATGCTGTGGTTCAGGTTTATTCAGACAAAAACGGAAAACGAACATAAAGAGACGCAATGGCCTCCTAGACTAGAAAACGTGAAGAGTACAAGCAAGGGCAAGAACAGTCAGGGGATGAGCCGATGGAAACACGAGGAATGGATTACACAGACAGGCTTTTAAACACACAATCACGACACTAAACACAGACAGGTGGAACTAAGGAACACATAACACACTGACAGAAAACAACATGACACAAGGAACACGTGAAAAGGCAAATTCAAAATAAAAGCCCCAAATACCAACAGAGACCCAGAATGAAACAGAACAAAACAGGCAATAACTGAACTGAAAAGCAGTGGCCTTAAATGGCCACTGACTGACCCGTGTCAATGTGTCTCTGCAATAATCTGCAAAATATGCAAAGAGCCTCTAACCAGTCAGTGTTCCTGATATGGTGACTGTTACTGGGTGTTCTGATAAATGAAGGTATTCAGGTCATTTAACAAATGTCTAATTATTTTGGCCCATCATTATAAATTGTTATGGTCATTATAGGTCATTATAGACACTGACTGGCTGAGGGCCTGTCAGGTATGGTCAGCAGGCGGTAGAGGCAGCTGCTTTTTTGTTAAAGGGTCACGTTTCTGCTGGGTTTTTGGGACTTTTATTTTGATTTGGATTCATGTTTGTGCTTATGTCACGTGTCCTTGTGTTCACCTGCCTTGTGTTTTGTCTCGTGATTTTCCCTTGTATTTAAGCCTGTTTCTGTTAGCATTTCCTCATGTGTTCATCGCCTCTTTTTCCCCGTCCCTGGTTCCTGATGTCTGTTTTCTGATCGTTCTCGTTCTGGTAGCTTTACGGCCCCATGCCTTGTTTTCTTTCTGTCATTGTTTTCTTTAATAAACACATTTGCATGGATCTCTGCGTCGCTGCCTGCTCCATGCCCCGAGGTAGCTCTGAGTCTGGGCTTCACGGCCCGACCCGTGACAGATGGACACATCTTCCCAAAATATTAAGAGGCATGAGGCCCTTCCAGGTCACCAACTGGGAGGACTTCTGTGAGGCATTGGTGAGGGGAGACGTGAGCGTGGCCCCGGTGGAGGTCTTCGGCTGCGTGGAGGTCGAAGGGACCAGACTTGCGGAGGAGCCGACGGAGTGTCGGAGTTTGGTAGGTGAGTTGCGCAGCAGCGGAGGGGCGGAGGCCCTGGTGGAGGGGGGGGATTAACGCCATTAACGGCGTTAACGCCAAGATTACAATGAGATTAACGGTGTTAAAAAAATTTATCTATGCCCACCTCTAAAATCAATATTATGCAGCATAATGTGATTACTAATATTTTGTCCATATTATGCAGGCCTACATTCAAGTAACAACAGCAGAAGAGGCAACACAGAGTAAATATAAGTTACAGCTGTAGAATTTAGCTGGCTCTGCACAATCCAGGATACTTTGCATCACTGCACATGGTAAGATGTACTAAAAGTCAACAAGAAAAGGCAGTAAAAGAAGTACAAAAAATATGCACACACAGCAAGGCAGCCTCAATTAGGGCAAGTCAAAGAGACAAAAATATGCAAATTAGGGCCATCATGATCATTTGATTATCGACTGCTCATTTATAAATTAATCTATTAAACTGGACATTCTATGTGAATCAGTATGAATGATGAAAATGGTGCCCAGAGGTCGTTTGCTGTGCTAGTCAAATTCAGATCAGACAAGTATGACACCATTTCTGTTCACCTAGACAGGAGTGATGACATGGAATAGAGTTCAAAAGAAAAATATTAAAAAAGAATTCTGAACATATGGTCAAAGTCATGTTTAACCAAAGTAACTTTGGTAGGTGAATACAAATCTCTTTCAATACCTCAGCTACACTGACCAAGCGAGTGACTGTGTGAGTGAGAAAATGCCTGTGAAATTATGAATTTTTAGTGTAAAATCTTTCAGTCTTTCAAAGAAGTGTGCAGATATATGTAAGCGATCATAACAGGCTGTTACA
Organism: Clupeocharax schoutedeni; assembly: GCA_037974565.1. Lineage (NCBI taxonomy): Eukaryota > Metazoa > Chordata > Actinopteri > Characiformes > Alestidae > Clupeocharax > Clupeocharax schoutedeni. The sequence continues at coordinate 6,749 of JBBPDH010196430.1, read as the reverse complement.
TGAACAGTTTTTACGTTAAAGTGTTGAATATGGTCCGTTGTTTATTTATGTACCCTGTTTCCCCTTCTGTCCTGGTCTCACAGCTGTGTGTGGATTTCTATCACTTGGTGATTTTTTAATCATTCTGATTCGTATATCTTTAAAATGAAATACATCTTCAACTAAATTTGACTCTGGTTTATGTTGAAACAATTTGTTTAAAGCAGTGACTAATTGTGCTTAATCAAAAGAAAAGAACTAGGCTTCTTAATTAATCATCAGAATAATCAGTATATTACTTGATACCAAATATAATTGATAGTGGCAGCCCTAATTCAAATATATGATGCTAAATGCCAACGATAAAGTTTTACTCAACAACATTGCATTGACCAAACACAATTTATAAAACTAATCAGGCAACTTGCTGTATTTCACTGAGTGATTTTTTATTGTATTGCATCAGCCTCTCTATCGTGAAGGCTGTTTATAAATATTAAATATTACATCCATCAAAAAGAGTTCTGAGGAGCAATGCCATAATCCAAATCTGGTTAAATAAACATGCTTTTAATGTATATACCTCTTTCATAAGACATTTTTGTAAATGCGCTATGTGCATAAGAAACCCTTTAAATTTTAAAGAACCTCCGCATAACATGAATATTCTATATCAGCTGTCCAAAACAAGAACTATTTAGGAGCCTTTGTTTATATGCATGCGCAGTGCACTTTATTCCACTGCCCTCATTTCACAATGAGAAATCTTCACTGTACATGTAAGATGGACTGAAATGAATAAATGGGTCAAACGAATATCGCACAGCAAATGAATTCACACTCCACTAGGCCTAGAGCATAGCTCCCGTGGCAAGTGAGGCTGATACGATGTATTCTGGGCATATGAGTCTTTATACTTCAGCCTTCTCCTTTAACCTGGGTAGCAGTGGGCAGATGGAGATCAGTCCCATCTCTTGGGAAATAAATGTTCTAAGCAACTCAGACAAGAATTCATGTTTCACAGGTTGCTATTTCAGTCACACACACGCCAACCTCACCACTTTCAACTGACCCTTGAAAAAACAAAAAAAAATAGTTTTTCCCCCTTCATCCCTCTAGCTCTCATGTTGCTTACGGTACATTTTGGAGCCTTAGGACAGAAACATCGAATTCACTTCTGACGAAGGACTGTCTGTCTGTTTCACCAGATGGTGGACGCAGGCTCTCCACTTGCATTTGACCATAATGGCTGTCAATTTCATAATGAAGAAAAAACAAAATAGGGTTGTTAAGAAGACAGAGCCCATTTTAAGTGAAAAAAATACAGAAAGAAAGTGAGTAAAAGAGTAAAATCTGGTTTATCATTCACAGTTTTACTCAAACATGCATAGAGCAGTTTGCCTCAGGCAAGAATTGCATCTGTGAATGCCCACTGAGAGAAGCACACTAACCAGAAAGTAAAAAAGACAGTGAGTAGGTCTTCCAGCAAGCTACTGAGATCACATTGAAGACTCCCACAAAATCAGGATTTTTCCGGCTGGGCTTCAGCACTACACTGCACGGTACCAGCTCAGGTCCATGTGCTTTTGCACTACAGAATAAAAAAGCAGCAACAGTGTTTCTATGCTGTGAAAAGGTTTTTAATAATTGATTCTAATTTTTGGGGCAGCTGGCAGCCTGGTGGTTAGGGAGTTACCCCTGCGATCACAAGGTTGTGGGTTTGAATCCCAGGAATGTTAGTGGCATCGCTAAGGTCCCTCGAGAAAGTTATTGTCCCCGCACACTGCTCCTGGGCACCCCCTCATTGCAGTCTGCCCACTGCTTCACTTGGTGAATTTGTTAAATGTTCACACTATGTGCTGTGGTGTGTCCACGCGAGACTATAAGGGGCCACTTTATTTATTAGTCAACTATTCATTCAAAAAAGCAGTTATCTAGCAAATAATGTCCTCCAAAGCAAGCATTAAACAGCCCCTGCGCAAATATAAGGATCTTGATGTTAATAGCAACATTGAAAGGATGTTTGATATGAAGTAACCTCTAATTTGGATTGTTTTATCCACTTGAAGACATGTTTCCTCTCAGATCTTTCCAGTTAGTCAAAGAGCATTTTCCTGTTATACTAAATGGTTCAGGAGACAAAGTGTGGTTTTACACAGTGGAATGGGTTCCATCTCATGAAGTATTTCTGCACCGGCAAAGTACTTTGTGCAATGAAGATACCAAGTAATGAAGAACTTCAGGTGTTATTTTGTCCCATTCTTCCTTAAGGTAAGCAGTATTGTGTCACATTTTTCATTTTTAAAATTCTCCACACATTCTCCAATGGGGACAGGTCAGGACTGCAGGCAGGCCAGCCCAGTACCTGTACGCTCTTCTTTTTCTGCATTTGTACATAATGTGGTCTTGTTGAAAAATGCATGGATTTCTCTGGAAAAGTTTTTCTTGAGGGCAGCATATGCTGCTTTACAATCTCAATGTACCTGTCTGCATTAATTCTGCCATCACAGAAAATAAGTCACCAAGAGCACGGACACAAACCCATACTGTATGATTACAGATACTGCAATTTCAACTTGGATTGTCCCTTTCGTCTTTGGTCCAGAGCGCCCAAAGATCTTGAATACTGATTTATCTGACCACAGTACACGTAATTGTATGATGGTCCATCCCAGACGCTCCGAACACAGAGAAGTTTCTTTTATGTGCAGCAAAATATTGTACAGTAAAGTAGAATTTGTGAATACAATGTGCATGACAAAGGTTTGCCAAAATAATCCATTGCAAATGTGGTACTCCCAGCTATTGCTGAATGACTGTTCTTGATGCTGAGCCAG
>JBBPDH010196422.1:0-15685 GCA_037974565.1 Clupeocharax schoutedeni | reverse complement strand
AAATAGTGATTTCTGTTGTGTCTTCTAGAGTTAAACAGTTTTAGGTACTGTGCCTTTAATACAAGTAAGTGACCTCTCTTCTGGTAAGATACCCTGTTTTTTGACTCATTCATTGAAACAATCCTCATAACCTCAGCATAAGTGGGCGGGGCTAAACTGCTGCAGACAGAGTAGGTGACTATATGTGAGTATTGTTTTTGTAACACTGAAAACAGTCACACATGTTTTTTGCACATTTTCATATACAGACTGCGTGGAGAAATTATACATTTTGAAATTTGAACAGTGTTTATAATCTCCAGTACACAAAACTACTTTAAACTCAATTAAATCAGTTTTCTTTAAATACAGTAACAATTCTAAGAGTGGTTGCAAATGTGAATTATGATTGTTTTTAGTACATAAACCCACACAAAGCCAAATGTGGATGACAGAGGGAAAAATGTGAGATGTGTGACCTTTCATATAATGATGCTGTGCAGAAAGCAGTTTAGATTTAGCTAGATTCACTTCCGATTGAGTATTGGACCGTTGACATCTTATGTGCTGACACAAAACTCAAACTTTGCGAGCTTGTGTGGCTGCTTTGATTGACCTACCCTTATTAACCCTTTCTGAATTCAGCTGATCAGAACCACTGTTGGTACACACGCTTGTTTCTAATTGGTCAGAGGTCGCTCGAGTGCTGCTGTCTGATTGGTCAGAGTCTGGTGGTGACTCAGCATTAGCTGGCCTGCCAGAGATGACCAGAGTGCTGCTCTCTGGCTGGATCAGAGCAGGCTCAGACACAATGATGGCATCCTTCCAACGTCGGGCACCTGATTTGCTGTTATATTCATACACCCTTTTTGATACTGGAAAAAGGCAGAATCAAACAGTGTATTAGAAGAGATTTTAACATGTGGCAATTTTGCACTTTGTTGTTGTGTTTTAAAAGAGCCTCTTAAAGGCTTAAAGACCCTTCATATTAATTAATTAATTTTTATTTTTTACCTTTTAATCTGGCAATTTTTTAAATGCTATGGTCATGCTTCGTACTCAAAATTGATTCTTTAATGTCAGCTAGTTTTTTCAAAGTTGGAGTGTTATTGTATTCAAGCAAGACGTATAATTGACATGGCCATAAAAATGCAGAAACAGCATATTTTATACAAATTAATTGATACACCATTTACTAATAACAACAGAAAATGTAACAAATTTGTGTCTGGTAACTAACCTACCAGGATCTACACACTCTCCATCAAACACAGTGTTGATATTTGTCACCTCCTAGGAAAAGAGGAAGATTAGTGCCACATCATCAAGATAAACGTGAATGAAAATCTATTAAAAATACTACAACTCACCACTAATATCTCTCGCGTGGGTGAATCTGTTGAACAAATTTGAGATACCAGTTATTGTGTGACAGTGGGCTTAGTTTGTCAGGTTAAGTGTTTGATTTTGTGCACTTACCTTGGTCTTTGTGGCTGTGGATGTGGGGAGAAACAGTAAATATTAGAATGCTGCATCTTTTATCAGGATAGCATCATAAAAAGGCAAAAATGTAGTCAATCTGCCAAGACAACTTTTAAACTTAGACCTCACCCAGCTCTTCATTTATCATGACTTTCTATGGGCTTTAAAACTGAATAAAACCTGTGTAGCCAAACACTGTGGGCCGCCTTTTTAGACAACACTGTTTTCACAAATCACCTTAGGAGTAGAACTGGCAACAGCTGCTACTCTGATCCGGCCCCCTCCTGCCCTGGATGCTTGTAGCAAAAATGATTGCTTCATTTTTGTAGCTCACAGTAAGTCTGTGTTCTAAACCAAAGTGGCTAGTCAGCCCCACCATAATGAAGAGCTTTGATTTGTGTGGGTTCAGAGAAGTAAGTTAAAAAATTTTTATTCTTACTTTATGTAAGACAAGCTGTCTATATAGTTTAGCAGCAATTTTTGTGACTTAGCACTATTATGTACACGTACACTGTTATGTTCATTTAAATATGTATGTACAATGCAGCGGAGGCTTTCAAACTGTGTGAAAAATAAAACCCAAAGTTTTAGGTAATAAAGAAAAAACTCTGACTGCTACTATCTTAAAAGACTCAACACACAACTGATTCACCTCACCTGTTATTGCCAGATTTAGTGAGTGTGTATTTATTTTTCTGAGTGCATGTGTACTCACACTTCCTGCTTGTCTTCTGTGTGAGCGGGTTTGCAGCACTGGTACTCTTTAGTAGAGAGATACACACAGCACCTATACAGCAGGTAAGCCAACATCGCAAGGAGGAGGAAACTGCCCACAGCAACAACAAACCACACATACCAGTCACCTGTACCAAATGTGTTCTGCTCCACATTGATGTATGTGATGCTGGGCTGAAAATGTACACAAAAATATCAACCAACCTTTAATAGGTTTCGGCATGTTCTGCATCATCCAATATTATGGTTTGTTTGTAGCTAACTATTTAAGATATTTTCCTTTCTTTGAAAGGAGCTCCTCAAAGGAACTGATGCAAACCTACAGTGGTTGTGGTGAGGACAGTAGTGAGGTGTGGGTCCACTACACGGATATTAATGACGATGGTGCCAGTCTGGACTGGGTCTGACCCCAGGTTGGCATCAGAAATCAGAGCGGTGAGTGTGTAAGTCCACTGTGAGTCCAGGCCACTGCTGTAGTCAAACGGTTCCCTGAAGATCAGACGGCTCACGTTTGAGCCTGCACTCGGTGAAAAGCCAAAATGGTTGTTCACATTACTGGATCCTAAGAGTGAAACAAGGTAAATGCCATAGAGACCCAAAACAATCACATAAGCCAATATGCACATCTCCTCTGACACATTCTGTCAACATACACAATATGAACAGAAGTATTGGGACACCTGACCATTCCACCAACAGCGTTAGGGATCGGGTTTAATGACATTGCATTTAAATACATAAACTTTAATATGGAGTTGGTCCCCCTTTTGCAGCTATAAAAGCTCTTGGAAGGCTTTCCATAAGATTTTGGGGGAAAATTGTGACCATTCATTCTGTAGAGCATTTATGAGGTCAGGCACGAATATTGGATAAGAAAGCCTGGCTCACAATCTGCATTGCAGTTCGTCACAAAGGTATTGGATGGGGATGAGGTCTGGGCTCTGTAAAGGGCCTAGCCCAAACCCTGAAAAACAGGTGTGTCCCAATACTTAACGGTTTATGAAGCATTCTGCTTTTCAACCCGAATCCCTGCTGCTCCTGTAACCCGCAACTGACTATTACTTACAACAATGTCAGTGTCTTTCATTTTAAAAGAAAGCCTTAGGAAGTCCTAGGAAACACATTATAGAAGCTGATCTTCAGGTGCTTCAGTGTTGCAGAGGATTTTTTTCTCTATAATGTTCTGCTTCAAAATAATTAGTTATGATGATCCTACAGATTTGGAAGCTTTTAAAAGTATAATATACTTTTTTGATTAGATTTCTGAATGCTTAATATTTTTATTTCAAGAGCTGTAAACACTAAGAGAAGTTAATCACTGGACTAACTATTAATTTTATCATTATAGCAGTATAACAGTACACAGGTTAGAGCATTAACCTGAGATAGAGTAAATGAATGAAGTGGGTGGTGAGTCTCTGTCTGTGCAGGAGAGGCTAAAGCCTTGAATGGTTGCTCCTACTCGCAGGTCTACAGGAATGACCAGGTTCGTCTTATTGGGTCCACACAGGGGAGGCTCGTCGTTAGCCTCTGTGATATTGACAATGACCTAAAAGAGAACACAAAAAAAATAATAATGTCTGAACTAAATACATAATATAACAACAACAATAAAATATCATTTTATATACTCTGATAAATAAAGATACCAAATTGATTTGAGTAATGCTGAAATTCTTTAATTTGATGCTCACTATGGCAGTGGAAGACCGCGTCCTTATGAGATCTCCATCCACCACTCTGATGACCAGAGAGTGTGTTTGCGTGTGCTCAAAGTCAGGTCTAGTGAGCAGGGATATCCGCCCCAGTCTTGGATCCAAATGGAAGATATTCTTCAGGCCGCCTGTGGCCCCACCAGAGACAATGGAGTACGAGAGGGGTGTTGGGGGCAAGTCCCTATCTGTGGCGTTGACTGAGCCTATCACTGCACCACCTGGTGGTCAAGAAAAGATACATCAAAGGGGTAAGACATGGTATCTCGCTATAAGATACGGGGAATCCAATTTATTAGATTGCGGTCAAAATACACATTTCTTTGAGTTAATACAAATGGTACTTGCTTCCAAGAAGTTCAGAAATAGTATAGGAATAAGCAGCAGGGCTGAACACAGGTGCAAACTCATTAACTGGAGTCACAGTCACGTAAACAAAGGCGTCTCCTGCGACAAAAAAGAAGGAAGTCAAACAGTGACAGAAATAAAGAAAACCGGGAACAGGGGAGTTGATACTAGGTTCTGGTGATCTGCCACAGTTTAATTCACCTGATCCAGGTAACATAGGCTTTTAGGAGCATCTGAATCTTTGAGCCAAATGTGTTTGAATTAAACTCTCCAAGGTGGTAGATCACAAAGATATGTGAATGTTCTTCAAAAACACACACTTCAAAGATGTTTAGGTCAGTTCATGTTTATAATTAAGATAAGTTTTATAATTAAGAAAAATACCTTTTAAATTTGTGGCATTTCTATCTTCCGCTGTAACTAAAAGACTGTATTCATTGCTTGCAAAAAGATGACTAGGATCTTCAAAGTCCAAACTGCCATTCAGCTGTGGGAGAAAATCAACTGTAGATAATGTAAAATATAAAATGCAAATTTGTGTAAATTTGTAAGTTAACCTGCACAAGGAGAAATAAGATATTTAAATAAAAGTTAGATTTAATTCCAGTTCATTTCTAACTATTTCTACTAATCCATTCACCAACAGTATGTTCAGTTAAAAAAATGAATAAATACATTATTATAACATTTTTTATTTCTTTATATGAATTTAAAATAATAGCTAGCATTTACATTACATCAACATTTCATGATAGAATGATCAGATTAACAGAAATGGTCCACAATACTTTTTTCTCCTGTTTTAGTTTTATTTGTGTGTGTGAATTTTTATTTGTGTGTGTGCAGTAATGTTTTTTTAAGTCTTGGGATTTTTTTAAATATAAAGATCATCAGGAACACAAATAAGTGCTGTGTGTACTTTAGAAAATGTATCTTACTATAATCTGATTGGACCTTAGGACGAACAACTGGCTGCAACTCAGACAGGACAGACCGGTAAAAATGAACTGTGTAAATGAAGAGACTACGTCATTATCAGTGCATGTGATGGTGGCAATGAGAGCCCCTTTAACCTCCGTCTCTGGCACCTCTCTCCTGTGCCCAGAGAGAACAAACAGACCAGCGTAATCTGTTAATACCAAAACATTTTTTATATCAACCTGTCTTAAATATTTTATAGCTTATATCACTATATATAGCCGCACTATATTCATTTCAGTGTCTTCTTTATGGAGGTATCTGGGAAAAAAGATTGGTTTACTGACCATGGATTGTCAGCAAAACAGATGGGTGGGTTGTCATTGATGTCATTAACAGAAACAGTGAGGTGGATGGTGTTAGAAAGAGGAGGTCCAGGTGGACTGAAACTGGCCGTTACAGTAACTGTGATGATTGGATTTTCTCTTAGTGGTGCAGAGTCTCTGTCCATTCTGTTCGCAATGGTGACCAAACCAGTGTCTACACACAAATAAAGATGACTAAGAAAATCATACTCAAGCTCTCTTTTGCATAAAGAGATTGCATGCACTTATTTTCACCTAGAATAAAAACATGTAGGCAGTGTTCAAGCTTTTTCAAGAGACTGTACTGTTTGGCTTAGATTTTTAGAAAATATTAGCCTGGTGTGAAAAAGCAATTTTATGCCAATATGTATTAATATCATGACTGATTCATAACATATAATGACACAAAGTGAATCTTACATTTGTGTATGGTGAGGTAGTTGTTGACACTGATGGAATAGAAGATGAAGCTGCTATAAAGTGAGTCATTAGGTACAACAGCAGTGATGTTGGCCATTATATGGCCAGGACTCAGTTCTTCTGGGACAGTAAAAGATGTGACAGTGCTACAAAAAAATATCATTATGCTGTAGGGAGTTAAGATGAATGCTACAGCCCAGCTGACACAGTTAAGACTAGACAGAAATCACGATGAGATCAAATACTATCTACAGAACCTGTCAACATGTGATATTTATCCATTAGGAGATCTTTATATAAATCTCAATATGATGTTCATCACTTACTTTAAGAAAGTTGGTTTGTCATCATAGAGGTTCACTATGTTGATAAAAAAAGGTTTGATTGAGGTGTTATTTCCATCATTTACAGAGATGTTAAAGGAATACCTGCCCAGTGGAATGGACAAAAACAATTAAGTACTGTTTTTTCCAAACATAACTTATTGTTAATATGCAATGTCAATTTAACAGACTTTTTTATGCACAACAAAATAATTTATGCCTGGAAATCCAGGTGTAAATGTCTTAATAAGAGATAATTTTGGAGGTTCTGCAGAGTTCTTACCTTTTGGGATCAGCTAGATAATCAAACTCTTTTGTAGTGAAAACAGAGCCTTTGCTGTGGTCGATGCTGAATGCTGCATTCAAAGGGGCTAGAGTGAACTGTGTGAAATCACATATAAAAAAATATAATTACATAAATACAAATTGTCGTAGGAATGCAACATTATGATTCAATCTTGAGAATAACTGCACAGAAAATGGTCCTAAACAAAGGGAGACCGTCTAGAGCAGTATTTCCAAACCTTGGTTCTGAAGGCCCACTGCTCTGCACATAGCCTGCACTAATATAGCCACTTCAACTCAGTGATTTGGACTCATTAATTGGCTCAGGTGTGTTAGAGAGCAGGGAAAGCATGAAAAGTTACAGAACAAGTGAATCTCCAGGACCACGGTTGGGAAACGTTGGTAGAGAGGAGAGAGATATGCAAAAAAATTGCGTGCACCTTGATTTACAGTGTCAAATCATGAATAATATGTAAATAAACCCACAGCTAAGGTCTACATTTACATACAGTTAGAGGCTTGTTTTCAGGGTCGAAGACAATTGGCTGATAGATCAGGCCTGGAGAGGACTTCTCCACTACATACAGGAACAAAGCTGACAAAGAGAGGTTCTATTAAGATCCACCGTGATATATATTCATACCTGAACTACACATACACTCATACACACACACACACACACACACACACACACAGACACAGAAAAAAACAAATCAAGTTCCATACTTTCATCTAAAAAGACTGGAGGCTCATCCACGTCTGTCAGAATAACGGTCAGTGTCTTCAGATCAAAATCCTTACTGCTGTCCACCACGAGAAGCTGGAGAACAAAGTGATTAGATGGGCTTTCAAAGTCCAGGTTTGGGGAACCTGCTACAGTCACCTAGAAGACACAGAATCCAGTGACAGAGTGCAAACCATCAGTTTAGAGTTTAATTTTTTTTGTCAAACCAAAATATTCTTCCATAAAACTTGACAAGCTGAAATGCACCAAAAGCACCTCAGCATGGGTTGAATTCACCATGGACACCATGAAATCATGAGTAAGGGGATTAGAGTTCAGTATCAGAGGGAACCCGGAGGCTACGCTCGTTCCTGTGGCGAGATCGATCTCAAAGAGGAAAACTTGTGTTCCGGCTGGGCTGTTCTCTCTCAGCCTCACTGCAGCAGGCAGTCCCTCCAACTTCACACCAGAGACCGGGCCTGAAACCAACAGGCTGACTCTAGAGTTCATACTGTACAATTCATACTTTTCGCAGATGTATTGTTTTAATGTTGTCTAATTTGTGAAAGTTTATCTTAATTTATATATATTTCGGCATAAATCATTGTATAATGGTTTGTCTTATTTAGCATTGTTAAGAGTTAAATGCTCCCTTTTTAAACTTAAGACTGTATTAAGTTATTTACTCTTTAATGGAATACATGATCGAGTCTTACCAGAAGCCGACCACATGCCCAGGAAGCTGATCAGATACAGGAAAAGATCAGTATTCAACATCTCCATGCACTGCTTATATATTTTTTAACACGACTATTCAGATTCAGCCCTTGTGTATGTGTGTTCTCGAACTAGCCAGGGTTCTTTAGTCTTTGTGAAGTTATGGCTCTGTCCCACTATGTTGCCAAGTGTCTGTTGGTAGAAACCTTAAAAGACTGGTCAAAACCTTATCTGAGAATAAGTCAACAAACATGTCAGAACATGTGTTATGATGTGTGTCTCAACAACAAACTGCACTGTAAAACATACATGAATCTTCGAAATGATGGTTAACTGAAAACCGGTTATACCCATAAACTGTGGATAATTGACTAAACATCTGATATCTGATTAGAACTACCACTACCAGACATCACGACAGTTTCTTCCCACAATCCACTGGATTCCTGAACTCTCACAGTCAGCACCTGACATCAGGGATCTGATCAGGTTATGACCCTGCACAGAACTATTATGCAAATGCACAGGACACATTTGGCTTAATTCAATTCGCTGCACAAAAAATGCTTCCTACTCCTCGCTGCTCAAAGCTTCTTACATATCCATCCATCCATTATCTACCCCTTATTCCTGAATTCAGGGTCGGGGGGGGCTGGAGCCTATCCCAGCTACATTGGGCGAATGCGGGGTACACCCTGGACAGTCGCCAACACGTCGCAGGGCCACATGTAGGGACAGACAACCATTCACACACACATTCACACCTACGGGCAATTTAGAGTGCTCAATTCACCTATTCCCCAATGTATGCATGTTTTTGGTGGTGGGAGGAAACCGGAGTCCCCGGAGGAAACCCACGCGGTCACGGGGAGAACATGCAAACTCCACACAGAAAAACCCTGTGCCCAACCCCGGACTCGAACCCAGGACCTTCTCGCTGTGAGGCAACAGTGCTAACCTCTGCGCCACCGTGCCGCCCGCTTCTTACATATATTGGTGCTAAATACTGCTCTACCTCAATACATTCATATTTGCACTACCTGCCAGTTTTGTGCATTAATGCTGTAACATAATATTTTTGTCTGTTGTCTTGTTTCTGTTTTGCACTGTGATGTACTACTGCACTATGTCTTGTTGCGACATGTACACCATTAGCTTCAGAGTACACTATTTCAACCCTCTGTGTACTTGTGTATGTGGCTGGGCTGACAATAAGCTCTCTTGAATCTTGAATATAAAAGCAGCTTATTAATCTTATCAGTGATGTAACACATGTGATAAGAAAAAAAGGATGTTACTGGAAAACGAGGGGTGTGACCTTATGCAGCAGGAGAACAAGGCACCATGGTAGCGATCAACAAGACTCAGAAAACTGATTTTATAACGCCTGTGTTGATTTTATTAGGTGGAACAGAGTCCACTACAAATAACAGTCAGTTTTTTTCTCATCAGATCTTTTGCAGTCATCAAATAATCAAATAATAGTTTTACTGCTGGAGCTTCTCATCCATTCTATTATATAAAAGAGGCTCTGTGGCATGTATTAGACAAGATATGTGAGCTGATAAAGTGAAATATCACATTACTGACAGTAAAGATGGATGCAGATAATCCCTGGAATGAAGGACGGGGGGCCGCCTCGCTGACACCTAAATGAAGGAATCACGCAGTGAACTACACTCTCCTGAATACACTTTCATGGTGACCGTGGTTCACTTGTTTTAACAGATATAGTTTCCAGATAAACACATTTAAAATTTTAGGCTGGCAGCAATGAGAAGAGAGTGAGACTCGCCAGCTGTCTTGTTTCTATTTCGAGCCCAGTCTGCTGAGTAGACCAGTTAAATAGGATAGCATAGGACAGACCACTTAAACCATCATGATTTATAAACGAGTACCTTGGAGAAAACTAACTTTCTTTAACAATTTTTTTAAACTCTGCTAAATTGCCCTCGCAATTGGGACAGTAACCCCTTTCTCATTTCCAGATCGGGCCATCTAAGCTGCCGTTCTGTGGAGCAGGATGATCAAAGCAGTCTTTACACCTGTCGCCATTTCTAGCCACTGCAGGACTGTAGACAGGCCAGGGGAACTCATATTAATGTTACAAATTCTCATAATGGGAAATTTTCATGTCATGGGACCTTTTAAATTGCACTTCACTGGAAGCCAGGGGCCTAGTATAAACACTGAAAAACATGTGTGTCCCAATACTTTTGTTGATGCAGTGTAACTCCTTTGTTGCATCTTTTATGCACATTCTAGCATGGTATAGTGTGTATTAAAGTAAGTACACAGTGCAGTGGGCTTATTAGGGCAGCATGTACATTGCAGCAGTATGAGGTTTGAGTTTGAAAAGTTTGTCAGATTGTATAATCAATTGTATAATCCAATTAAAAAAAAAATCTTAGTCTTTAAAGCCTACATGTTATCTAATTAACCGCTAGGGTTGCCAACCGTCCCTTGAAAAACGGAATCGTCCCGTATTTAGAAACAAAAGTACCCAGCCCCTCGCCCGCTCTGTGACCAATGACCTGACCGCATGTTTACAAACAAATATGACGATGCAGATTACCGCTTATCTCATTGGTCGAGGAACGGTCGCTTGTGGAGGAGATACCGGAAAAAAACAGACGACAGGCCCTGCCCACGAGGTGTCCCTTATTTATTTTTTAGGGAGTTGGCAACCCTATTAACCGCCATTAATTTATGAACAGGAGACACTCAGTGGCTCTGTCCAGACGGCTTCTGGTGGTCCTGAAGTGCCCTGGTTAGTGGTCGAGGATAGTGTGCATTTAGTAGGTAGGAAGGAGCGGATTAAGCCTCACCCAGTAGAGCTCGGTCGCGGGCTGATGATGTGAGGCAGGCTCTGTAGTTGAACACGCGTTTGCACTGCAGATGTGAGGATTTAAAATTTGTTGCCGGTAAGTTCATGAGAAGCGTTTTAATCCTTAAAATAGGCAATGAATTCAGTATTAACACTACAGGGCTGGTAGTGGAGTTGGTGTTGTAGCATGTCAGACTGTCAGATTTACTCTGGTCTGATCTTGATTTTATGTGTAAATAACGACAGATCACACGTTTTGGGCTGATGTTGGTTAAGAGAAACCACACGAAACAAGATTTTTCTGCAAACTGTTGTGAATCTGATATATAAATGTGAGTAATGTTCTGCCCGTAGAATACAGACACACCTTGCTATGAGGTTTCTTTCAGTCCTCGCCGAATACAGAGTACAGCATATGGACAAAAGTATTGGGACACACCTGTTTTTCAGGGTTTGGGCTATGCCCTTTACTTCCAGAGAAGGGTAGTCTTAAAGCTTCAGGAGAATAAGACATGTTGGACAACGACATGTTTCCAACGTTCTGAACACAATTTGGAGAAGGCCCTTTTCTATTCCAGCATGACCGAGCCCCAGTGCACAAAGCAAGGTCCAATAAAACATGGTGGATCAGTTTGGTGTGGAAGAACTTGACTGGCACTGACCAACACCTTTGGGATGAACTGGAACGGAGATTGTTAGCCAGGCCTTCTCATCCAACATCAGTGCCTGACTAAATTAATGCTCTACAGAATAAACGAATGGGCACACATTCCAACAGACACACCCCAAAATCTTGTGGAAAGCATTCAAAGTACAGTTGAACCAGTTATAGCTGCAAAGGGTGGACCAACTCCATATTAAAGTCCATGTGCATTTAAATACAAAGTCATAAGTTGTTTTTGATGTGATGGTCAGACTTCTCAATACTTTTTACCAGATAGTATATGAGATAATACCACATAAAAGATTTGCAAGCAGACTGTTGTGAATCTGATATGTAAATGTAACTATAGTTCTCTGTGCATACTCAGACACCTCCTTCACCATTTTTCAAAAAATAACAGACACACTTTTACGCAAGAAGGCTTACATTCTCCTGCACACAAGGCACACAACCCACACTCTTGCTTTAAATGAGGTGCCTGTATGGATTGTTTTCAGTAAAGTCTGCAAGAAGAAAAGCACAAAACACAAACACAAGCAGTTTTTCCTGATTCTACACATTACAGTATTTATGGATTGTATGAAAGAATCGACTCATGTTATTATTTAAATCCTGCTGACATTACTAAGTTTAGTTTATTGTCTGATAAAATGACGACTGGGTTTATCAACCATTGCAGAATTCTGGCAAACAAATAATTTAGACTCTTTATTATAATCTATAATTATAATAATTACTCTAATGATGTGTTTTACTCCCCAGGGGGTTGAGAAAGGTAGCAAGATGGCAAACACTGTGGGCAAGCTGAATCTCAGCAATAAGGTTATTCTAGCACCCATGGTGCGGGTGGGCACTCTGCCCATGAGGCTTCTTGCCCTGGACTATGGTGCTGATATTGTCTACTGTGAGGTGAGAGCTGGAGTATGGTAGTAAAGTAAAGTGTCGGCCTCATGTAGCCAAGGAGCTTGTAAAGATACTCTTCATGCTAAAGCTGGACTCTGTACCAATATTTATTACTTTAAAAAATTACAGCACTATAGGTCTTAGTGTACTGATATCGCAGTACTTGTTTCTGAGAGCACTGTGATACCAGTACTTCTAGAACACTAACAAACTACTTCTTTCTTTCTTTTTCAACAAAGCTTAAACAGTCCTGTTTAATTTGGTGTATTGCAGTACGTAGTGCCAAACACTGAATTAAAACCAGTGTATTCATATATCTTGACTATGTAGCATACTGGCTTCTTTTTCACCATTCTGACTTAAAATATGTCATAAAAAATACATATTTTGACTTCAAATATTTGGTCATTGCTGTTACATTCTCATGGACACAATTAAGTCTTTTTAATTAGCAATTATGTGTGATAGGAACTGATCGATATAAAAATGGCTCAGTGTGAGAGAGTCCTTAATGGTAAGCCTGCCTTCCATTATTTTTATTACACGCAAATCACATTTTTATTCTGTCAATATAGTATAAATGTTACTTTGTTTTATGTTTTGTGTAATAGTAGAATATTGGACAGTGAAGTGTCTTTTGGTAGATGTTTTAGAAACAGTGGACTTCGTAGCTCCAGACGAGAGGGTGATGTTCCGAACCTGTAGTAAAGAAAAGGATCGGGTCATCTTTCAGATGGTAAGCGTTAACTCAAAAAAAACCCCAAAAAATGTTACATTTGAATTATAAATGATAGTTTTGCATGTATCTTCTATAATAGCAATAATAACAACAATAATACTAAGAGAAGATCATCATCTAATTCACGAAGATGCAAATTTTGCCTTGTGTGTTTAGGGAACTGCAGATCCACAGAGAGCCTTGGCAGTGGCCCAACTAGTGTGAGTAAGACAAACACAGGTCTAGCTTCTAATGGCTGAATCTGTATTCTATGAATATAGTCTGTTTTACAGAAAGTTCTCCAAAGGAAGCCATGTATAATTGCCCTAACCACACATTTTAATATGGATTTAATATCTTATAA
The DNA here is from genome assembly GCA_037974565.1 of Clupeocharax schoutedeni. NCBI lineage: Eukaryota > Metazoa > Chordata > Actinopteri > Characiformes > Alestidae > Clupeocharax > Clupeocharax schoutedeni. The sequence goes on along the minus strand of JBBPDH010196422.1, from coordinate 2,201 downwards.
TATGGAACTCCAGTGAATTAATATCATGTTCTTCAACAGCGAGAATGATGTGGCAGCTATTGATGTCAATATGGGCTGTCCAAAAGAATACTCCACCAAGGTGAGGGCTGCATGTCCTATGTATTGTTGTGGCTTAATCTAGCACTACATGGTATTGATATTCTTTGATGCAATGCAGCTGGTCCTTCCAGTAAGATGATTATGTAGCCCTTATCTGCTTGATCAGATGTGTTTGAGCAGGGAATAGTGAAACTCAAATAGTGAATCTTTATTCCCAAGCACTAGACGTCGGAACTCAGTCCATGTTTAAATAATGTTGTTTATAATGTAATTAATACTTATTCATCTAGAAGCCAGATTACTATTATCATTGATGGGTGTGGTGTGATTATGGTAGTGACTGAGGTTACTCTCATCTGCAGGGTGGAATGGGATCTGCGCTTCTTTCTGATCCTGACAAAATTGAGTCTGTAAGTAAACAATCTCTGACTGTAGAGGTGCTTTGGTCCACCATGCACTGAGCAGCCCTTTTTGCACCAAGTCAGTAAGGAACTGAAATAGCCACAGTTCATTATTCTTATTCTGCCGACTTTGTTTTTCTGTGCAGATCCTGACCACGCTTGTGAGAGGAGTTTCAAAACCAGTGACGTGTAAAATCCGAATCCTGCCCACTGTAAATACTGATCTGTTACATAAATCTAATATCTTAGAAATAAAAGCCGAATCCTATGCTGCTGACTTAAATGTCCTTATCTATACTGATATATCTGTGTTTTCTCAGCTGGAGGAAACGGTGAGTTTGGTGAAGAGAATTGAAAAAACAGGGGTGATGGCAGTAGCTGTCCATGGCAGGTACCTGTCCTTTTTCAGCTTGCATAATAACATGCATTAGTTGCTTTTTAGTGTGGTAGTGTGTAGAATGGAAGCCTTTTTTCAGCTGGCCGGTTCTACCTCTGGTTTCTACTTCTCAGGATGAAGGAGGAGAGACCACGGCACCCGGTCCACTGTGACTATATCAAAGCTGTAGCTGAAAGTGTCTCTATCCCAGTCATCGCTAAGTGAGTTTCGACCATGTAACGCCCACTCGGGTGTATTTTACAAAGCTGTATTTCTTGGTACACTGGAAAACCTCACAAGCTGAGGTGCTTGTGCAATAAAGTATAAAGTGATCTGCTGTTTGCCAGTTTAGCTCCCTAAAGATCAAGCTAAAATCATAGCTGCATCACACCTTAACAAATAGCACATGGGAAACCAGGGCAGATGCGGGCAAAGTTGAATGAATTTTGTGGATTTACAAATGGAAATTCATCCTTAGTACAGACAGCTCTGACCATTTGTGACTACAAAAACGTACTACAATGTTAGTAAGTGCAACCCGACACTTTTAAATAGGTTTCTCCGCCTCTTAGGCCATATAAAAAGTGTTGAGCCAGCACATAAATTGAGTACACTGATCTATAATGTCAGCATGTGGAGCTAAACTGCTGAAGGCCAAACAGTGTATATATATATATAGTAGTTGGTTCAGGCACAGCTACAAAAACAACATACACTGCTGAATTTGAGCGTTGCTACTGTAAATACTTCATGCATGTTCCTCAGACAGATGATGTCCGTCAGTTCTGAAAAGTAGGTTTACAATACCTATTGTTGCCTGTAGTGGTGCGATGACCTGGTTTTATGGTTTTCACCTTTAAAAGGTCTGTGTATTTTAATGAGTACTGGCACATGCAGAACATGCTTAAAGGCAATATTACAATGTGAATACTATAGTTGTGGCTGGTTGAATAAACAGTGTACTTGCATTAAGATGGACATTGAAAATGCTACAGTATTTTCTAGGGCTGCACCGAATATTCGAATATTTTCGGCCGAAAATGGCAACAACAACAAAAAAAAATGCATTTTTTGCGGTATCGAAATATTTTTTTAACTTGACCGAAAACAGTGATGATGTAATCAACAACCGCAGACTGCACGCACCAGACTGGATTAGAGTCAACTTGGCTCTAGTGTGGGCGCATTTCAATTCCATAAAACTAAAATGGGTTCTCCAACGACTGGTACCAGCTGCGTTTGGTCTAGTTCAGTTCTACTCCCTTCAGTTTGGTTTAGTTCAGTTTTCCACGACAACTGGTTGCCATAGAAACCAAACATTCTGAGAAACAATCCGTGCCGGGGTCTCTAAGCTGAGGTAAACA
>JBBPDH010196415.1:2243-15686 GCA_037974565.1 Clupeocharax schoutedeni | reverse complement strand
CCAAGTACTCTGTACAATGTTTCTTCCTTATTCTATTACAATTAGGATTTTTGTATTTGTGTTAAGGTATGCAAAATATATCCGGAGATTTTTGCTTACTGGTTAAAAAAAAGACTTGGTTAGTATCTGATTTGTATCGGATCGGCAGATATCCATATTTAGAATATCGGTATCAGTATCGGACATAAAAAAGTGGTATCGGGACGTCCCTAATATAATTTATATATATATATATATATATATATACACACAATACTATATGTCCATATACTATATATACCATATTTACATTCTATATATACTGTTTAAAGTGTTTAGCATATTTTTTTCCCTCATGAGTGCTCTTCTAAGATATTGTTTTTCTCCTCCACTGTAATGAACACAGTTTATCTGTTCCCATATCTGTGTTCTGCCTCTTTAATGGATTATGAATGTGGGCCGTCACACTAGACATGAGGCACTAGAAAAGACATTATCCAGAAATTATGATGTTGGGTGGCTGAAAATAAAGAAATGACCCTCATTGGTAACTGGTTGAGTGAATATGTTTCCATAACAAAATCAGGATAAAATTTCATTTATCCAATTCATTCTTCTACTGTTTCTAGATGTGGCAGTAGTGGGGGCAGAGGTTATTAGAGTGGATATGGTCTGAAATTGCTCATTTTATAGAAAAACATTCAGACTGATTTCTTTACAGTGGAGATGAATGAAAGCCTTTTAGGTTGATATTTGTAAATGAAGTCTGTTTTGATTGGCTTCAATGATTCAAAAGGCAGTTCAGGCTTCAGCAATCCTTATACTTTAACTTCAGTGTGAATGGGCAGAGCAAGACGGCTGTAGACTGAATTGGTTGATATATGTATGTAAAATATGTACGTACATGTTTTAGAGAGTAAAAAAAAGGATATTTTGAATCTTTCGCACATTACTTCAAATTCTTTCATTTAAAAATAAACCCTTATGAATCAAGGCACATTTTGCCCCTGCAGTAGAAATTAAATAAAGTACACATGACCAGTAACGCCAATAGACTCAGTTCAGTTTTATTACATTCTTTGGTTTATAGCCTGAGGTGGAAAATCAATGTTGTGTTATAAAGCTGCTATACAGACTGATGGACTCCTATAAAAACAGTCAGTAAAGATCCATATTCTGTTCTTTGGGCAGGCAGGAGAAGAAGCTGTTTTTTTCTGCCTGTATGGGGTTGCCATGGTCTTTTTCTCCATGACTGATCATTCTGAACAGCTTCTTTCAGCTCGGAAACCCATGCGGCCTGTTTGTTTACACATCAGGGTTACTTTGCTTTTACGGGTTATGATAAATGAATTAGAAGCGTACAAATGTCGTGCCACAACATGTCGGGAAATACAAATCTGTGTGTGATGTTCACCTGATTGACACCTTTAATGTCTTGTCAACTGGAAGTTCACCTGGGGCTTAAAGACGGCAGCGTTTGAGAAATTGCCACCAGTTTTATGCACGTACTCTCAATTCACAGTAAAGAAAGAATAATTCTGCATCTATAAGCTCAAAGGACACCTCTCTGTGGGGCCATAGAAGCTGGGGGGTTGGGGGACTGCTGCAAAATATTATGTGGTTCTTACTTGAGAAGCGGGTTTAGATACTTTTTAACACTTGGCTTCTTCTGGTATGATTTGTTAAACATTCACTGCATGGTTTGTATATTAATGTGCAGGTCATCAAGACATCTAGACAAGAAAACAGTTTATTTTCAAGATACAAGATTCAAGATTCTGTATTTGTCACTTATATAGTTCTAAAACAAGTCGACCCATAAAGTATTCAAATAATGTCAATGAAGTTAAAGAGAAATCTGTAAAGGATAAAGAAAGACAAAAATCTGTAGAAGAAAGTATATCCCAACAAAACAAATATTACAAAAGTATTACAAAACAGTATAAAAGGAAAAAGAGATTAATAGAGGAAACAGGAACAAGAATAATGTTGCTGTCAGTAAAGTAAGATCAACTCAGAATATCATCTTACTTTACTGACAGCAACATATTCTTGTTCCTGATGGCAGCATTTTTTTGCAAGAAGACATTAAAAAGGCTAAATCAGGCTAGTAAAATTACTAAAATCAAATATAATCTTTTGAAGTGGATTTGAAAGCTTATGAACAAGTTAACCCACCTTGCCTTCACCACATCCTTTCCAGCAGCAAAGAGTTCTGTATCATTTACTGGACACTCATTTGGAAATTGTGGGCCCAGTTCATCCCTGCAGCTCAACTGGAGAAATATCTGGAGGCCAAGACATCACTCTTTACACTTTCTGCTTTCTTTTAGATTCAAAATAATGTACATTTGATTTTGTAGAACACTTGGGAAGAAGGAAGTGATACATTTCTTTTTGCATGATCAACACAAAGTGAACGTCAGTCACTAAAGGCAAATGTGTCTCTTCAAAACCAGTAGTTTGTGCCTTTGTGACTAAATAATGTGTTACTACAGACTAGAAAATATTGAAAAACAATCAATTACATTTACATTTACGGCATTTGGCTGACGCTCTTATCCAGAGTGCCGTACGATGTACATCAGTGCTTAAGAAGTCCACAACCGTTTCTTACTTGAAAAACAGCTTTTAACTGAGATACTGCAGAGCATCTATACAACAAATGTCAAATTAGTCAACACCTACCCAACAAAACATACGCCTGTAGAACATTATGCTCTCTGAATACTTTTTTTTCCTCAAAGTGGTCAAACTTTATGGCTACAAGGTGAAATTAAACACCAACATTTTCTTGTATTTTAGGGTTTAACATTTCAAAATGTGCCATCCACTCAAAAAAATTGCAAAATTTAACCCTAGTATTAAAACCATTCAGATACTTTTAAACATTATTTCAAGCTGTGATTATACAATTTCAGACATGGCCACACTAATTCAGGTGGTTTTATTTCCCAATCACAATATACTATACTACTACACTGTTGTATTGTCTGTTCATTGTATTGTTTCAGATTTAAATTTCATTAAGTATTACATTACTGTATTGTCTATTTTTTATATTACTTTTCTCATTCCTTACACTTTGTTCAATGCTGCTAACTGCCTCTTGTGCAATAATCATACTAATGATGCAACACTAGTCACTCCAAAAAGTTTATGTCCTATTCACACAATACTGTTACATTGTTGTGTTAGTTTATTGTTTTGTCTTTGCTGTAACTTGCACTTTCCTGAATGGTGCTGTATTTTTGTTTTTACGTTGGCCAAAATGTCTCATCGCACAATGCACAGGCTCACATGTCGCTGCTGATGACAATAAAGCAGCCTTGAACCTTGAACACACACACAGTACTGTCCCTATTCACTGCGTTAATGCACTTTATTCTAAGACTTTTCCCAGTGAATAAACTGAATTAAACCTTTACATACAATGCTGTCAGGTGGCCTCGGATGTCTGTGCCCTTCTGCAGGTGGTACATGCTCCAGCATAGATGATCCTGAACAAATGGCAGGTAACCATTATGCATTTTGTTTCCTTTGGAGCAAAGCCAGCTTGTAGAATTCCCCTCAGCTCTGCCAAGCTGTGTCACTTTCCAGGAAGAAAAGAAGCACCACCGCCTGCCAAAGTCTGTAAAGCCACATTCAGTGAGCAGCCAGAAACGATAACTAATTGTATCTAATGAATTATGATAAACGAAGAATAATGACAGTACAATTACACAGTTATTGCCAAAAGTAAATAAACCATGTTGCTCTTGTAAAACACATGCAAAAAATCAATGAGCTGGGCATCATTAAAGTGTAAAGTGACCATTTGTGTCATATGTGAACACACCACAGCACAGAGTGTGAACAGCTTGAAATTCTTCTCTGCATTTAACCCATTCAGTGAAACAGCAGGCAACCTTGAACACAGCGCCTGGGGAGCAGTGTGTGGGGATGGAACTTTGCTCAAGGGTACCTCAGTGGTGTTACTAGGATTCAAACCCACGACTTTCTGATTGCAATGGCCACATCCTAACCAGTAAGCCACCAGCTAGGCAAAACATTAGTTTGAATATTCATACTATATAATAAATGAATGTAATATATTAAGTCTGTGTACAAATTAGAGGAAGGAAGGAATGAAGGGTGTAGGGTGGTGCAGTCAGTTCATAGTGAAAAGGTCATGGGTTCAACACCCAAGAGGAACAACCAAGGGTTTTCCCTGTGTCTGTGCAGGTTTCTACCAGGATCTCCAGGTTCCTCCCACAATCCCAAAATAAGCAGATCAGGTGAACTGGAGATGCAAACTTGACTCTAGTTGTGAGTGTGTTTGTCTGCCTGTCTGTCCGAAGTGGGACTGTCAGGACAGAGGGCAGCCGCTACACCAGTGTAACTTGGTGGAAGAACCCAAACGCAAACTGGAACCTGGAAATAAAAATCTGCAATTTAGTACAAGGAATAATTATTAACCTCTCAAACTGTGCACTAGCCGTCAAGTGGAAAACACACAGAATACTGGAATGGATTTGTGTGCTTCATATGTGCAAATGATTAACAGCAGTTCTGCATAAATATACAGCTGATCAGTCACTGGTAAAGACTCCTGTGACCCACATTAGGATAAGTGTTGCAAATAAAAAATTAATAACATATGTTCACTTTCCCTTTTAAGGTCAAACATGGCTGACCACCCAGAACACAGGCATCTTTAGTTTTGCACTGGAGAGAAAAGGCACATAAAACAAAAGTCTATGATGGCTAAAAACATTACTTGGCAGAGACTTTAGTCTCGCCTCTGCAGAACAGTCTTGATAGTAATTACACTCATGTAATATATTGTACTCTTATGGTAATGATGTACACATTTGAATCAGGTGCATACATCAATTTGCATTAACTGGACAGGTGGTTAATGGACAAATTGGCATTTATAATAACCACAGTCCTCCTCCACTGAAGAGAAGATAAATCAAGAGAGCGGTTTCCTGATGCGCTTTAACTTGTCTGTTATGTAAGGATGTGACTCTTTCACTTGAGAAAAAATATATATCTTCATACAGGTATGACATCTTTGAGCTACTCTGTGACAGACAACTCAAACACCTAAAAAAAAAAGGATGTTCTCAAAATTTCAGTTTGCTTTGGCTGAAGTCACTGTGTGAGTTTGAACCCCCTGTTCGTGCTGTTAAAATTTTCCAAAGCCTTGTTTGTACATGTCTTTATCAATGTTCTGGGGACACATCATCACAAATGTCTTTATTGGGCTAGAGAGAGCTTATAGTGCTTAGACGAGCTGTGGACCCCTATGATTGCCACATAGAGCTAGATTGTTTCTTTGTTTCTAGCATGTTCAATTGAACAAATAAATGTAATATGTAAAAACAAAAAAGAAAGCAACAGGCAAACAAATAATTTAGCATGAAGACGCAAGCTTTACAGGACGAAAAAAAAACATTAGCCTGTCACACCCCGTCTGCTCGGTAGCTGTGGTTTATTTGCCAGAGGGCTGCTGGTGGTGCTCCAGGTAAACACTGTGGGAAATGGAAGGCTGCCATTTTGCCTTTCAGCAACACACTCAAGCCCCCTTCACTCCTTTGCCTACACAGCATGTACTAAACAGTGAATAAGCAACAGTACCTGAAAAGCAAAGAGACAAGGACTACTATTTCCAAGCCTAGATTCTAATCTGCTCATCTGCCTGGAGTGATACGATTCATGACGCAACAAAGGAAAGGTTTAATCTACCTCACCATCACAAACTTCTACAGACGTTTACTGAGGTCACCCTGCCAATTTTCCACTTCCTCAAGTTTCTGGACCACCAGGGAAACATGGCATGATTCCTATACCAGACAATATAATGCTAATAATGCATACAATCATTAAAAACGGATTTACTAAAACAATTAAGTAAAAAAGCTTTTTACAAACTTTTGGGTTATCAACTGAATTTTTATGATTGTCATATTTGCTAAAGAAACTGTTCTTCCTTAATAAAGTGGTACTTTTGTTATAGGCATATGAGTGGGCTAAATAAGATTCGGCAGAATGTATTTATTACCTGCAATAATTCATCATAGTTATTTTCATCCAGTGAACACATGATTAACCTGAACATCTAAATTAGTCAACATCAGTGTCTATAGAGAAGAACGGTGCCTGCATGTTTCACTCAACAGTTTCTTATACACCAATCCTGTCATAGGCTGGGAGACATTAGGTAGCAAGTGAACAGTCAGTTCTTGAAGTTCATGTGTTGGAAGCAGGAAAAATGGGTGAATGTAAAGTATTGAAAGTAAAGAGAACCACTGAACCAGAGATCAAGATTCCCAAGGCTCACAGTTATGCATGGAGAGTGAAGGCTAATCCCTCTGGTCTGACCCCATATATGACCTCCTGTAGCACAAACTGCTGAAAAAGTTAATTATGCCTCTGATAGAAAGGAGAACACATAATACATCAAAACTAGCTACACATTCAGAGTACCCATGCTGACCCCTGTCCACCGCTGAAAGCACCCACAACGGGCACATCAACATTAGACCTGGACCGTATACAACGGAAGAAGAGGGCCTCATTTAAAGAATCATGTTTTTTTCCATATCATGTGGACAGCTGGGTGTGTGTTGGTTACCTGGGCACCAGGATGGGAAGAAGGTGAGTCAGCAGGGACAGTGTGATGCTCTGAACAATATTCTGCTGGGAAATTCATGTGGATGTTACTCTGACACTGACCACCTACCTAAACATTGTTGCAGATCAAGTAAATCCCGTCATGGTGATATGTTCTCTGCACTGGGCAGGGAGTTTGCCTTTTACTAGGATGATGCCCCCCCACACAGGAATGACAAAAGCAAATACTGTTTAGGAATGATTTATGAAAATGACAGAGTTCTGTGCCATCAATGGAGGTCTTACTACATCTTTGTGCACAATCACAACAACTTCAGAGGTCTTGTGAACAGATCAGAGTTGTTTTGGTACCACAAGGGGAATCAGATAGATGGTGGCCGACTGGTGTATCCCGCCTGGAGCCATGGTGGAGGAGTTTACGTGTGCTTATGATCCCAGGGGCTATGTTGTCACCCATGGCAAACATGTCCTGGGTGAGGATCCAGACAAAGAACGGCTCATGAGAATCCTAATGAAGTAGACGACCATGAAGACATGTTCTTCCTTCCTTGTTCTTCCTTGCACCGACGCGGTCCTCCTCTGGAGCCAAGCTTGGGGATAGGGCTCGAAGTTGAGCACCTGGTGGCTGGGTCTATACCCACCAGATGATGTGTGTGATCCTCGGCTGCAGAAGCTCTACAGACGAGTAATGTCACCTCTCTGGCAGGGAAGGAGCCCCAAGTTGGTGCGCGACTAAATATAGTTGGGATTCACTTTGACACATGGTCTGGGTTCAGGAACCAGTTGAGTTGGCTCTGCTGGTGGTGTAGGAAAACGGTCAGACGTATTGTCAGGGTCTGCTAGGAGTCCCCATTCAGGAGTTTCAACTCACACCTCCGGCAGAACTTCAAACACATCTTGGGGAGGTGGGGGATGAGTCAGATTGGGCCATATTCTACACCTCTTGTTGAGGTGGGTGACCGGCGCTGTGGCCATAAGATGGTTGGTGCCTATTGTGGCGGCAATCCCCGAACCCTCTGGTGGACACCGGTAAGGGATGCCATCAGGCTGAAGGAGTCTTTTTGGCCTGTGGGAGTCCAGATGCAGCTGGCAGGTACCAGCAGGCCAACCAGAATGCATCTGTGGTAGTCCTTAAGGCAAAAACTCGGGTGTGGAAGGAGTTCAGAGCGGCCATGGAGAATTACTTCTGGATGGCTTCGAGAAAATTTGGCATCTCAGAAAGGAGAAGCAGTGCAGCGTCAACACTGTATTTGGTGGGGACGGGGCACTGCTGACTTCAACTTGGGACATTGTAGGTCGGTGAAAGGAATACTTCGAAAACCTGCTCAATCCCACTCTGAGGAAGCAGAGTCTGAGGACTTGGGGGTGGATTCTCCCTTCATCGAGGGTGAAGATACAGAGATGGTTCTCTGTGGCAAGGCCCCGGGGGTGGATGAGATCCGCCTGTAGTTTCTTAGAGCTCTGGATGTTGTGGGGCTGTCTTGGTTGACACGCATCTGCAACATCGCATGGTAATCGGGGTCAGTGCCTCTGGATTAGCAGACCAGGGTGGTGGTCCCCCACTCTAAGAAAGGGCCCGGAAAAGGTGTTCCAACCATAGTGGGATCACACTCCTCAGCCTCCCTGGGAAGGTTTATTTAGGAGTGCTGGAGAGGAGGGTCAGTCGGATAGTCACATTTCGGATTCAGGAGGAGCAGTGTGGTTTTCGTCCTGGACGTGGAATGGTGGACCAGCTCTATACCCTTAGTAGGGTCCTGGAGGGTGCATGGTTTATAATAATGGTGAAAAGGTTGGGCTTTTTACTCTGAATTTAATGTGGCACAAGACTAGACCCATGGCACATTTTTAATAAAACCAATAAAAGCCTTCCGAGACCCCATTTTGAGAACCAAGGTTCTCTAAGGATCTATAACATTCTAAAGCAACAATGTTCATACCTACGATGTTGTGTTGTATCCTGTAGTAAACTATAGCAATTGTTTCAATTTACAATAGAAAACTTTTAAAAGGGTGTCACAAAGTCTTCTTAAAAAAAGAAAATGAACATTTTTTTCATTTCTTAATTAAGCATTTTTGTAAATGAATTAAGGTTTTGATAGCAAGAAACTTTCATATAATTAAAAGTGTTCTTTACATTTCATGGCAAATCTTTGAGTTTCGAAAAGGTTTTTCTCTCTTCCAGTCACTCCTATTTTTAAGCATGCTGAGTAGGGAGTGCTCCTTTTCAGGATGTCATTAGTGATTTCTTGTAAAAAATATATGTAACAGGAAAATCACAGACTATGACCTCCTTACGGTTTTCCTGACTGCTGGGTCATCCACCCATGGTCAACCCAGCTGGCTCTTTCTCTAAGGTTTTGAAGTAGGAAGCCATTCCTGTTGGAATGTTACCAACATCTTATCCCAGCAAGGCTGGAAAGTCCCATGCGCCCTCCAGCAGAGATAAGAATGTCAGCACCACAATCCTTGTCCAGAAGTATTTATAACACAGCAGATAAGAGATTCCTTTCAAATGAAAGTTCTTTCCTGTTTTAACAAAGGTGCAGCAGAGCAATAAACAATAAGGGAAAGTATATAGTGAAAACATGAAATCTGAACTTAATAATTGTTAATTATCATTATCTTAAAATTATACTTTTATCTGGAAGAGAATGTGTTGCCCTTTGATGGAGGAAGATTGGAGTGTGATCTCAAGACCAACTGGCCAAAAAAAAAACCCCAGGAGAAATGGAGAACTGCTGCCTTTTGTAGAGTAAAAGAAATATGCTGCTTTGTTATATAACAAATGAATAAGAGATAGTGAATAAATCTCAGTGGCTACTGAATGTCATAGTAGACCCTGAAAGAGCTATAGTAGATACAGAATATCATAGTGGACACTAAAATTTATAATGGGTACAGAATAATAGTGGATACAGAGTAACTCATCGTAGATACTAAATGATGCATAGTAGACATTGAAAAATGTATAGTGGTCCCTGAATAATTCATAGAGATTTGATACTGGGACAATCTTGAACAATCTTCTAAACGCTGAATTAAACTCCAAATAATGCACCATAAAGAGAGAGACACAGATGACCAGCAGGGCTGTATTCCAACCGGATCCCTGCTCCCTACATAATGCACTTAAAATATATGTAACAAAAAGACTGTCTCCTGTAACAAAAAAACTGTCTAAAACATGAGAAACAAAGAGCTGCTGGAGGCTCAGCCAAGTGTGCAGTACTCCCTAATGGACAAACTGGGCACTATATAAGTGTGTAAACTGGAACTTGTAACTTACACAGCACCCTCTAGAGGAAGTAGGGTGCATTTCGGACTCCGAGAAATGTGCTTTTGTGATGAAGCAAAGGCCATTAATACACAATTCACATCACTTTACAACCATACAAAATATTTAATCAGTTTCTCCCTCATTTACAGCAGCTTCATTTCATTTAAGACAATCAAAACAATTTCATTCTGAATCCACCTCAATTTATATATATATGAGTAAAAATCCACCAACCTTATTTCAGTAAAATTTATAGTACAAAACCCTCCCACGCACGCTGGCATACACACACACACACACATTGCGTACCACATGAGCAGTAACAGCTATTGAACCTGATCATTTCGCACCCCTTCGTTTCTCACCGCCCGTGAAAATCAGCCCATTCATCAAAAACACATAAATATGAAAAAAAATAATAATAAATAACAGTCGATGTGTGCTGGACGAATTGAAATTTCATCAGACCACATCAATCAAGGCAGCCGATAAAGTGACCTCACTCCTGACCAGACCAGCTGAGCTCAGACAAGGTAAACTGTTGTATTCCAGTTTAACACTGGTGGACTGACCCCAGAACAAAGAGCAGTGTAAGAAAAACCTTATCAGAAAGATTAGCAGTGACTATTTTTGGATGACTCTTGTCTGAGAAGGGTGACATAAATTAACTTTACTTACTTAAAGAAACTGGCTTAACCCTTTATAGCCCTCCCAGAGAGACGGAAACCCACTCCCAACAGGTAGAGGGGGAGAACCATAACCAGCAGTTCCTGTCTGAAAATAATGACTAATTTTTCAGATATTATGACTTGTTAAGGTAAAGGAATTAATTTTTCCATTTTTCTTCTCATGCTAAGATTGTGCTCTAGAGGGCATTCTGACCTACTGTGATATTACATTTCAAGAAAGTGAGTAATAATTTTGGAAAAGTCTTAGAAATACATAATTATTACACCACAGTATATTAATACTATATGCAATATTCTGATAAAAATTAGTTCAAATTTACCAAGTCAACATAATTAATATAATCAGCTATTATACTATTAAATGTAGACAGATAAGCAGGCAGATATACAGAAAAATAGACAGATAGCTAGACAGATAGACAAGTGGACAGGTAGACAGACACGCAGAGAGAGACAGACACACAGAGACAGGTGGATGTATAGTCAGACAGACAATTTGGCTATATATGATGTAAACTGCTGTGCAAGAGTTCAGTCTGTTACTCTTAGCTACTGACTCCTGACCTCCAGTCCTGTACTGTTGTCCCCCTACAGATCAGACTCATCAGATCACTCTGCGCTACAGTCAGCTCAGTGCCTGTGTTTTAGTTCCACATACTCAAGTAAAATCTATGATCTGTCACTGATCTACTTTTAATTGTTTTATTTCAGTAATTAGTAATACATTCAGTTTTAATTGATTTGTGTTGTGTCAGTTCAGTTCACTGCATTCATGCAGCTCCGTATTCATTCTAGATACAATATTTTGAGCCCAACGTACAAGTTTCCGCACTTCTATATTTTATTTGGAAACGATGAATGCTGGATGAGTAGTAATTGGGTGTGTCTGAGGATTTAGTGCCATCTGATTCCCACCTTTGAGGAGCACAAAAAGCTTTAAGAGGAAGATTTTCATGTGCTGATGATGTGAAAGCAGCGGTGCATCATTGGCTATTCACTCAACCAAAAACATTTTTGGAATATGGGATTAAGACGTTGGTAGGACGCTGGGAAAATTGCATCGCAAAGGAAGGTGACCACAGGGGGTCCTTGAGTAACAGTCTCGACATACGACGTTGTGAGTTTCCCACTCTGTTTACACCTTACGGACATTGCAGGCAAACTAGTTTGGTTGTATGTGGTGGAAAAGTACTTGGTAACGCAGCGTTTGAGTGAGGGAGTTTCCTTTTCCTGTGGCTTAGTTGTGTTTTCATGATTTTACAGGATGGGTAAGTGACTTAGGCTAAGGGTGTGTTTCAACTTACACCAAAATTTGTGTTACATCACAGTCGAAGGAACAGATTTGCGGCGTAACTTGAGGACCTCCTGTATGTAGCAAAGCGATGTAATTTGTTTTTGTTTTTGACATTCAAAAATGTAGTGAATGTAGTGAAATACCAAGTGAAATTAATTAATGAACCTAAAGGTAGCCAGACAGAGAGACTTATTTAGGTTTCATTTCTTACTGACAAACTGCAGCTCACTACAGGAAGCATATTGCGGGGGGGGGAGGTACTTCCAATATTTGGCTGCTGCATAAAAAAAAGTGCTGGTTGCACAAAAAGAATGAGAAAGTTTGAATGCTGAGACAAATTAAAGGGGCATAAGACACAATGCCTTAGTTAAATAGCTTCACCTTGGGCTGCACAATATAATCACTACATCTGTCACTGCAATAAAAATATCACAGAACGCTGCAATAGGCAAATTAGCCTCTAACCAATCACAATGTATCTGACAGGGTGACCAATCACAGCTCCAGGTGAGTTACTGGATGTTCTGGCGAACTGAGGTCTTTATGTAATCCAACAAAAGTCTATTTTAACTGTTCAAGGTGTTGGTGAATTGAGTGGGTGGGGCTAAAAATAAGTAGTAGTCAAAATAAGGAGATATGTTTAAATGTGTTGGTCTTGTGACATCACAAAAACTATGATTTAAAGACAAGCTGTTTTTGTAGCTTATTTTCCATATATGGGCTGTATGCATTGGGGGAAGTAGATGTACCATTTGGAACAATATTGAAGCCTTTGTAATTCCAGAAAAAGGATGATATTGACCCTGTAAATTGCAATACTAATATTTGGGGATATTGTGCAGCTCTGTTTGTAGCCCTGCACTAAGCTGATTCAGGGGTTTTCCAGAGGTATACTATGAAGATGAATTCCGTGGTTGCCAGTTGTTTAATTGAAGCTAGTTTGGGTTCATTCAGAAGTTGGCTTGCTATCTCCAGCAGATTTAAAACTGCTGCTCCTCTCGAGGTCATTCTTTATAGCAGTTTCATCACAATACTGCAGACATCCAGCCCTTTAAGTACTTCAGTAAACCATCCGCAGAGTCAGTGGTGTTTATGGCAGTATAAAGGCATGCTTTACTATCTCAACCACTTCCAATACAAATAATCTCCCACTACGAAGGCAGCAGTGCCACAACGGGCTCTGATTAAAAGTCAAAGAGTGTCCATGGGTTTAACAAAATCAGTGTAAAATATCAGCAGCTGACCATTAACCACTTGGTCCAGACGTGACAGAGGCTTGCAGAAAAGTCTGATGTGGTTTCCTTCCATCTTGTTGGCAGACGTGTTGGAGAAGGTGACATTTAGTGTTACCTGGAATTTTCTGGGAGGAGTTTCTGAAATAAGCGAGCCACGGCAACGTCGACCCTTAAGACCAGAGTGACTCCCACCAGCACAAACACGCTGCTCATGATGAAGCCGCAAGCCTCGAACATCAGCCTAACGCACACACACATAGGGACACAACACAAGTATAAAAAGAGAAAAAAATTAAACGTGTAATATCAGAAATGTAAACATAAATTAAGCTATTTAATTAAACTGAA
>JBBPDH010196336.1:0-15696 GCA_037974565.1 Clupeocharax schoutedeni | reverse complement strand
TGTGTGTGTGTGTGTGTGTGTGTGTGTCTGTGTGTCTGTGTGTCTGTGTGTCTGTGTGTCTGTGTGTGTCTGTGTGTCTGTGTGTCTGTGTGTCTGTGTGTCTGTGTGTAGTGTTACTGCAGGACCCAGGCTGTGATGTGTTTCTGCAGGTTCTAGTTAGTTTAGACTGGAGGACCTGTTTAGAGGAGCTGGACCTCACACACAGCATCACCTGGACAAGAGAGATCCCTCAGGTCCAGCAACCTCACCACCCTCAAACAGCATTTACACTTTAATGGACAAAAACATGTCAGATCAGATTGTTCCTCTGTCAAACAAGCTCTCCTATTGGTTAGAAGTTAGCGGAGAGGGGATTTGACCTGAAGTGAAGGCCAGGGTGTGTGTCTGTGTGTGTATGGTTTTGTGTGTCTGTGTGTGTGTGTTCGTGGTTCAGGTTGGTGGTGAGGTTAATGAAGATCAGGTGTTGATGGTTGTCTCTCAGAATGAGTTCATGGCCATGATGACCTCCATTAAACTGGTAATACGCACATACACTCTCACACATACACAGGTATACACTTATATACATACACAGAGACAAACATACATACACATGCAAATGTATTACTGTACATTATGTGTCTGTTTCCCAGGCAGGGTTTAAGCCTAGTCTTGGACTTCCCTTTCTTTTTCAAAAGAAAATCTCTTATTCACAGCACCACATAATCCAGGACTGGGAAACCGATCCTATATGTCCTAAAAATGTGTAATATTAGTGTAACTTTTTAAGGTGGTCATGAATTATTCAGCACTTTCCTACTTTTCAAGGCTCTGATTGGTGGCTCTGAGGAGGAGGAGTCTTTGTTTCAGCCTCTCTCTGAATATCTGAACCGAAACTCAGGAGTAGCTGTCTCTCTGCTGGTGACAGGATCTCAGTACAGTCAAGGGTACACACACACACACACACACACACAAACATGTTTGATCACTCTCAGTGCACTGTTGTGTCTGAGTGTGTGTGTGTGTGTGTGTGTGTGTGTGTGTGTGTGTGTATGTGTGTATCAGTAGCAGTAAAGCCCAGTGGGATGCTGGTGATGATGATGATGATGATGATGGTGATGTTTGCCCTCGGTCTCAGCTTGGTCTCCAGGACGTTGACATTGAGGAGGTCAGACATCAGATTATCTTCTCACCCACACTTCAGACCCTGATGCATCCTGAATAAGTGTGAAGTCAGGAGGTGTAGTTTAATGCTGTGTGTTTCCATGGTAACCAGGTGCTGGTGTACCTGCAGCTGTTTAAGAACGTGGCGGTCCACTTCCTTTTCGGCTGGCAGGAGGTCACGGACCACGTGTGTGCTGTGACCAGGGCCTTATCCAAACGTCCCTTCAAGTGAGGGTCTAACATGCACATACACACACAGACACACACATATATGTATATATACCTGTATATATATATGTGTGTGTGTGTGTTCAGAGCTCTGTCTGACAGTACTGATCTGGGGTTCTGTCTGGACGGTTCCTGGGCCGGGGGCATGCGTGTGGATAGGAGTGGGCGGGGCCTCACTCAGGTCTGGACGAGGCAGATTCAGCAGCTGAACCGGGTCAGTGTTGCCATGGCGACGGCCGTGACCACCGCCTACCCATCACCCTCCCTTTTACTGGAGGTTCGTTTGTTTATTTGTCTGTTAATAAATTTAGCTTGAGGAGACATAACAATAACAAATAATGAAATACTTTATTTATTTATTTATTTATTTATTTATTTATTATTACTTAAAATAGTATTGTTTTGTTATTTATTGGCACTGTGTGTCTTTTACTCTGTAGCCAGGGAAGGAGAAGTCTAGCCTTTCTCTCACAACAGCACAAACTCACTCTCTCTCTATCTCTCTCTCTCTCTCTCTCTCTGTCTCTCTGTTTCTCTCTCTACTCCCTCATTCAGGCATATGAAAAGGCAGAGTCAGAAGAAGTACAGCGAAAGCTATTGGCTGATCTGATGGTGAGGGGTGGAGCTAAAGAGAGGCGTGTGGGACCTGAGCTGTCCAGTCGCGTGCATCGGCTCATGACATCCCAGAATCCTCAGCTGGTTCTGGATTAGTGGTACTGCAGGAGAAGCAGAAGAACATCCGGAGAAACAAAAACTTCAGTGAGGAACTTATTCATCACCTGCTGCTTTAACTCATCAGTTCTTCCCTGTAAAAAAGAAAACAAATTTCAGATCAAACTATTGGCATCTCTTTCACACAGTTCTGTTCGGTTTTCGAGGGGGTTGAACGTTGTCAGTGTGGGTTCTGTTTGGTTCTCCAGTGTGTTTTAATGTTAAGTATATATGTGCCTGTATATAAATGCTTTTGTATGTGTCCTGTGAGGGATTGGTGATCTGTCCACTGCTGTATGTTCTACCACTGTATAGTCCATCCCTAGATGGTGGAACGCCCATAGACCTGCAGTAAATGTTTATCTCTGTCTCTGTCTGATCTACAGACTCGCCCACTGGATGTCCCTCCACTGGATGCCCCTGCACTGGATGTCCCTCCACTGGATGTTCCACCACTGGATGTCCCTCCACTGGATGTTCCACCACTGGATGTCGCAGTTGCAGACTTTGCTTTCAGATTGCTTGGCTTAAAGCAGCTGGTCATGAAGCATCTTTAACAGAACCATGAACGTGTGACATCAGCACTGCAGCGACCCAGAACGGCCTTCAGATGAACCATCTTGAGGTTCTCCAGACATTTGCAGCAGACATTTTTCTGAGACGTTTCTGTGTAAACTGTGTTTACAGAACGGATTAACAGACACATTTCATTTTGCATATTTAATGCACTTTATTTTTTTATTTTTTTTATAATGTCTTTATTTTTCTCTCCTCTGGAAACAGTAACACCAGTAAGAAAATGTGCAAACGGTTAAATATAAAAGTGCAGAGTTCATGCAGCTACTCGGTACGAGAAACAAAATAATTTTTTACAAATTATAACAAAAAGGGCAGTTTCTGGGCTCTAAGACGTTTAAACAGTGAATTGTTTTTGGCTTTACTCAACCATTCATTTATAAACCACTGTAAGAGTGTGAGAGATATATTAAAGCATTGTGAATTATCAGCATTTAAAGTAAATACACTTCATACTGTGTGTATACACACACACACACACACACACACCCCAATCAGCCGCAATATTAAAAGTCTGTACAGGTGATATCAAGAACATTGATGATCTGGTTCCAGTGTCTCCTGTTGAAAGTATTTTATATAACATTAGTGAGTAAACAGTCCTTGAAGTCGATACTGGAAACATAAAAATGGGTGAAAGAATCTTAAGACACTCCAACAGAGCAGGTCTTGTGAGGGGTTCCTGGTGTTCAGAACCTACAAAAGGTGCTACAGGAAAAAAGCACCAGTGGTTCTTCTAAAAGTGTCTCAGATCGTTTTGCCCGTTTTTCTGCTTCCAACATCAACTTTAAAAACTGACTGTTCATTTACTGCCTCATATAATAAATTCCAGTAGAACAAGATGATCAGGGTTCTTAACTTTTACTGCTGTGGAGTTCATGAGAAACTCATCCCACAGTCTCGAACTGCATCTAACACTCCTGAAAACATCAGAGTGCCACTTCAACGTTAAGACTACATTCATTTACCAGGAATTCACAGCTCTGTTGTCTGTGTGTGTTAAATAGAACAGAAAATAAAATCAGTCTGTCTGTACCTTCTAAAATCTAAGGCCATGTTTTATCCCCAAGGCCTTTCATCTGTGCAACACTGTTCCAGACAAATTAGGGCTTTTAAAGGGATACTGGCAAGACTAGAAGCCTCCTGATGTAAGTAGGAAGGAACCATAGCCCAGTTCTCAGTCCTCGTCTTGGGATACAACAGTATATTTCACCTCCAGTGGAGTGAGTTCATTAACTGCATCAGGAGTGCTGAAGCAGGGGAAACTCTTACCTGTAGAGGGCAGTGTTGCTGCAAGACCAGGCTTGAGAAGTGCTGCCCTAGCCATCCTTCAGGGGACGTTTTTTGACAACAGAGTTGCTCTTGGCAGGATATTGTTTGGTGGTGGACCTGCTGTCAACCTAGTAGTGACCTATAGTTACCTAATCTCACCTGTGTAGTGCACCTGTAAGGTAAGAGGGGTTTATAAAGTGAAAGGAGTGACTAATGCAGTACAGGAGGAGTGTGTGTGTGCTAGCTGTTAAAGCTGCATTTTTTCAGACTGAACAACCTTTCACTTCAGTCCATCGCTCATTTTTAAAGCACTACAAGAAACTCTCTAAACCCAAGCAGCACATGCAAATGTCTCAGAGACTAAACTTAACATTAAAATGAAAAGCCTACACTGCCACAAATCACAGATTAGTGCGGTGGTGTCTGAGTTC
Source organism: Clupeocharax schoutedeni (assembly GCA_037974565.1). Classification (NCBI taxonomy): domain Eukaryota; kingdom Metazoa; phylum Chordata; class Actinopteri; order Characiformes; family Alestidae; genus Clupeocharax; species Clupeocharax schoutedeni. Next base: position 11,335 of record JBBPDH010196336.1, on the reverse strand, counting down.
AGCATTCGAGTGAAAACCCCTGGACACCCCTGTGTCAGCAGTTCAAGTCATCTAAAAATAAAAATAGAATGACATTATTAAATAATCGAATGTCCTGAGACCAAGTCAGGACAGAGGAGCTCATTCTGATTGGCTGGATTACAAAATAAGAAGGAAGAAGCGGTCAAATGTGCCTCTTATGGCAGCTAGTCCTCAGTTTCTTCAGAGGGAGGACGGTAGGTGTTCCATGTTAAACTCTCTGTGTGTGTGTAAGATATGTTGCATCCCTCCTCCGTATCTTAGAGCAGGCGGAAGACGCTCAGTGTCCCAGAACATGTTTACTTTTTCCAGGCCAAACGTTTGGAAACAGCAACGTTTTTGAAGATTCAGAGACATTTACAATTATATCAGTTAGTCCATCTCTATATGTCCTCTAAATGATAGGAATATCCACCTGCAGGGCTGTTGGTGTAGCAGAGCAGGTAACAGTGCATCCCTTAAAGCGTAGGTAATACCAGGAATACTTTTTTATAAACAGGAACCAGCACCAGTTCCGCTCAGGATTCTTTGGATCCTTGGCACCGTCCAGTGCACGTTTCCACCAGTTTTAGTTGCCACAATGGTGCTGCACAATGCAGGTAAACAGGATGACTGTGAACTTCTGTTAGTGCAGATATTTGTTTATCGACAAACATGGAACAACTCCTGGTGAGAAGAAACTGTAGTGGATGATCTCTGATGTTGTCATGGTTGTGTTGGTTCCAGCTAATGTTTCACTAGAGTTCTAAAGAGTTCTAAAGTGGCACTGAGTTCTATAATGGCGACGCTGGAAACACTGAGGGTTCAGGATCTGAAGGATGTGGTGAGGAGCTGAGGGTTCAGGATCTGAAGGATGTGGTGAGGAGCTGAGGGTTCAGTATCTGAAGGATGTGGTGAGGAGCTGAGGGTTCAGTATCTGAAGGATGTGGTGAAGAACTGAGGATTCAGGGTCTGAAGGATGTGGTGAGGAGCTGAAAACACTGCAGGTTCTGCTTTCTGCTTTTGTTCAGGTGAGCTGCAGAATTCCCAGTCCACTCCCGCTGGTGGTCTTATGTTGCCTTAGTGTCCTCTTGTCCCTCACTGCTTACTCCTTTTGTTCTTGTGAGCTGCTGAATTCTGGAGCATCATGGGAGCGATAGTAGGTGTCGGACATCAGATCACCAGGGGGTGTGGAAATCTGAAATCTGCAGATCAGCGGAACAAAAAGAGAAAGCAGTGACAAGAGAACATGAGAGTGACAGACCACCGGGGGAGTGGATGGTTGGATGATTGTGCTCAGACAGAAGGGGCCTGGTGTGTGTTTGTGTGTGTGTGTGTGTCACGTCCAGCGGCAGCGCTTCCTCTGGCAGGTCTCAGAAGAGCATTCATCTGTGTCCATCCCCGAGGCGGAGCTTGGCCTAGAGTGGGTAGAGTCAGGAAGAGAAGAGGCAGAGCCATAGGGGTAATTAGGCAGAGGAGAGGTGGGACGGGAGGTGGGGCCTGAGCAGCAGGAGGGACGGGAGGCGGGGCTTGAGCAGCAGGAGGCACAAGAGGGATAGTCGCCATTGTCACAGGTCGCAAAGGAAAGAGGAGCATCACAGCAAGGGCAGGAGGTGGGGTCAGAACAGGAGCTGGGATCAGAGAACAAGTCAAGGACAGCATGTGAAGAAACATCTCTGCAGGAGGCGGAGTCAGGATAAGAGAACAGGTGTGTGTCCACAGGTGTGCAGGAGGCGGAGTTGGGAGGTGCTGCAGTAGCACCATTGAGGTAAGAGGTGGGCTCAGGGTGAGAGGTCAGGTGCATGTGTACAGGTGTGCATGAAGCAGAGCTAGGATCAGAGGTCAGGTGTGTATATGTAGGTGTGCAGGGGGCGGAGTCAGGATGTGCAGCATTGGCATCATCATGGCCGTCATAAGAGGCAGAGTCAGGATAACAAGTGAGGTATATTCCTGCAGATGTGCAGGGGGCGGAGTCAGGACACACAGCTGCTGCATCATCAGGGTCGGAGGTGGAGTCTGGGTATGGGTCGATCTCTGCATCCTGATATGGAACGGGGTCCTGCTGGGCATCTTCAGCGCCGGGGTGTTCGGGTGTCTTGGGCCCCCTGAGCCTCAGCACCCAGCCGAGCTGCTGGCTGATCTGGACCTTTAGGCCCGGGGGCAGGGGCAGAGTGGCCAGGGCCTCAGGGGTGTCTGGCAGGTACCTGCGCAGGTGAGAGCAGCACAGGTAGCTCAGTGAAGTCGGGGTGGAGAATGAGCTGATCAGCTTCATGCTGCTCTTCGCCGCGGTGGAGCACACCATGGGGTAGAAGGACTTGTTCTGCAGCCCTGTCGAAACCACACCTGGGGGGATAAATCTGTGTGTCAGATATCACCAGACCACACCACTCTTATACTTTAAAGATATAGTCTTGAAATGTCTCAAAACCAGAAGAAGAGCACCCTGGGTGTAACAGGAAATGTTCCATGAAGTGCTCAGCTAAATTCCTAGCAAAGTTTGTGCCTGGCTCCTTCTACTACTGCCCTGTGTACATGTTGCTTAGTGACATTAGTTTCCAGGGCCAGCTCTTACCAAGCCATTTATGGGGAGCACTGAACACGTAGCAGCACTCACAAACAATCCGTCTTAGTTTACATAACTGACCTGAGGTTTAATGTCTAGAAGTCCATATTATGAGCATGCTGTGTGTTTTGCTCTGTTTGTTTGTTCTTTTTTTTGCCTTTTGTTCCATCCTTGCCTTCCTTACTTGTCACACCATCTGCCCAATCTCCACCCAGATCTGAAAGAGGGCTCGACCATCCTCTATCTCTCCTATTCATAAAGGTGCCAACTCGACTTTTTAAACAATCAATACTCAGTACTCAATGTTAATGTCTTACCAATCCACTGCCGATTCTTGTAGAAGGTCAGAGTTCCATGCCATGTGTCCAGGTGGAGTCCAATTATGGAGCCTTGTCCAAACCGGGGTGAAAAAATGACCTTCGACCCTTTATGGTGCAAAAGCCCTAGACATACACACACACATTATAGATTTCTGGCATACATAGATGCTTGTTCATACAAACATACCATGTGATGTTGGGAGGAGCCTAAAAACTGCTGGTGTTAGACAGTTAACAGGTCTTTTTAGATGTTCCCACATGTGTCTGGCTCTCACCCACTGCACTGAGAAACCGAGAGGTCAGCGAGGTCACCACACTACTAACCCACTCGGCCTGCACCTCTGACTCTGCCCTGATTCTCCACCGCAGCCTGCTAAAACATAAAATCTTCAGTCTTCAAAGATCAGTCAGAGTCAGGACTCTTTTTTAACGAATGGGATGCAGCCACAGACTCTGCAGCCAGGCTTTGGGTTTAGGGTTACATTGGCCCCTGGTGTTTTGGCCTGCACTTAATGGCGCTATCTTGCGTTTTCAAGTGGATGGATGTTTTTTAAACAGTGCTTATGTTGGCGAGAGATTTTTAAACCCCAGTATCTAAGACTTCACTGCAGTCAAACCTTGTACTTTGTTTCCCCCTCTGGTGTAAATGGAAACTATCCAGGTTTTTACTGAAAGTAGCTGTAAAATACCCACAGTTTTAACCCACAGCAGCCAAACAACGCTCTGGCGCTTTGGCAGCATGGCGCTGTGTGTGTTGGGGGGGTGGGTGTTGGTGTGTGTGTGTGGGGGTTTACCTGTGTAGGAGAGCCCCCAGCTGTGGGCGTCGGCTCCCAGCAGGCTGCAGAAACTGTGCGTGTATTTATCCAAGTTCACCTCCGATGTGCCGATCCCCACCATCTACACACACACACACACACACGTATACACACACACAGAATACTGAGTACATTTTGTGAGTAACTATTAAGTAAGTAATCATTTGTACAAAAATGTTTGGTTTGGTTGCTTCTTGTAACATCACAACCACAGTACATTTGAATCAAGCTGGTTTTGGAAGATGCTAAGGCAAGTCGGAGTGTGTGTGTGTGTGTGTGTATTCTGTGGTCTCACCATGTCTGTGCCGTACACAGGTGAGGTCATCTTGATCTCCCAGAAGTGCTGACCGTGCCGAAGCTCCTCTGACCCTCGCAGTGCCGCTGTGCCACAGCTGTAGTCCGGGTGGAAACACACTTTCCTGCTAGAGCAGCTCAGAAACACGGAGGGGGACCGACACTCCTCATCCCACACCCACACACAGCCTGCAACACACACACACACACACATATATACACACATATATATACACACATACATTCAGTAATATTCATCAGTTCACAGATTAAACTGTTTATTGCACAAATCCTGTTTGGAACAGAATGACATCAAGACTGAAAAATGGATACACACTCTCTCTCTCTCTCTCACACACACACACACACACACACACACACACACTCGCTCTGTGTACCTGACTCGTCCTCTCCGCAGGTGCACTCGGGTGTGTGTGGGTCAAGCTGTGTGTGTGAACTCAGGTCCGTTTGTGTTGGACACTCACAGAACGACTCTCCCGTCACCGGAACCGCCAGAGGCATTTCAGCCGGAACACACTCTGTAATGGGCTGGTATTCCTCTGACTTCACACACACATTCACACAATTACAAAGAATTACACACACACAAATACACAGAATTACACACACACACCAATACACAGAATTACACACACACACACACACACACACACACCAATACACAGAATTACACACACACACACACACACACACACCAATACACAGAATTACACACACACACCAATACACAGAATTACACACACACACCAATACACAGAATTACACACACACACACAAATGCACAGAATTATCATATCAGTACACATGTTCACACAATACAGAGTTCTGAACTGCAGGGTCCGGCTCTCTATAGTGTATTTGTGTCCAGATGTCCCCATTTTAGGAGATGTTCCTCGTCTTGTTGGCCTGTTTCCAGAAATGTCCCCGTTTTTACTCTTAAAGAAAATCAGACCAACACAAAGGCCAGGCAGCTAATAGACAGAACTCCTGCAGTGTGCTTGTTTGACAGACCTCCTGCAGTGTGCTTATTTTGGCCAGCAGAGGGCGCTGTCTGCTCACTGCAGCAGCTTCACATCTCTCTCTAATACTGACCACAGGCTCACTTACACAAACACACAAATACACACACACACATACCAGCCCTCCTTGCTCATCAGGGTTGATGGTCATAACAACAGGAATGACCTCTGTCTCCCTATTCCCATTCCACACACTCCGATCGCTCGGACTGTCCCAAGACATTGCTGAAAGAAATGAGCAAATCCACACATACACACACATACATATGCACACACACACACACACACACAAATGCACACAGATTAACCAGTACTTAATAGCCAATGCGCTTTCTAATACAATCAAAAATGTCAACTTTCTCAAACTTTAGGAAAACCCAGCTTAGACATCAGGCTAATCTCTAATACACACTACCAACAAAAAGGTTTTCCATACACTGACATTTTTATATTTTTTATCTTTGCATGTTACTTGCTTAATGTTTACAAAAATACAATCAATATTCTTTACAAACAAATTAATTCACAGTATTTTCACCATCTGAGTTTATTCACCTGAAAATATCATATTTTAATCCTAATACAATTATAATGATGATGATAGTGTGGATCAGTGTTAGATATTTAGCTATTAATTGCTGAAACAGTAACGAGTGCATTAAAAGCTAAAGGACAGTCTAGAATTTGACTCCGACATCTGTTAATAGGAATCAGACCTACATTATTTCACACATTTTCATTTAAAGCTGCTCAACAAGCTGCTTTCCAGTTTAACCAGAATAAACACCTGCAGTTTATAAAATGCATGAGTGGTGAAAACCTGTGGTGTGCAAAAACTTTTGACTGGTGACCTACCAGGTCTGCATAACACGTTTATTCAGTGGCTTATACCAAACTTAAATATAAAAAGGGAGGACCACCCTACCCACCCAGAGAGAGAGAGAGAGAGGATAGTTATACTGAGTGATGGAGAAGAGGGAGGACCACCCTGTCCTCCAAATCGTCTACTTCTCGACTTTAATAAAAAAAATAATTTATCATTTGTACACATTTAGTGAAAATCAGTCAAGAAAATGTTTGATTTTTAATATGATGAAAAAGTTATTTGGTCGTATCAGATGTGTGTGGGCAGCTGGTGAGGTCTGCAGACAGGACAGCCAATTAGAGACCAATTATGTGGCTCCTTGTCCTGAATTTTGCAGCAGCCAAATGACCTATAAAGCCCAGTCTGTGTGGGGGCTGATGGGTGACCTGGTCTGTCCCTCACACACTTAGGCTGTGGAGCAACAACACCAGAGTAAGAAACAGAAACACGGTCACACTGTTGAGCAACAACACCTAGTCTGTAAACACCAAAGCTGGTAACACACACACAAACACACACACACACACACACACACACACACACACACACACACACACTAGTGTGGAGCAACAGTCCCTCCTTGGTAAAGTATGTAAAGTGGAAATTTTGGAAAGATTCACAAACATCCAAGCACTTCTAGCAGATCGTCATAAACAAATTGTTTTTTTTATGAATAACAGTAATACAGTAATAAAATAGTAATAAAACTACAGATATACATTAATACACACTAATATCATAAATGTACGTGTTCAAATGAAAATATCCAATTGTGACAAGTCATCGCTCCAGATGAGGCTGCTCTAAAATAATTAACTACTATTTATGTAAAGTACAAACAGCTCTGAACTCACAACTGCAGCAAACACTGGTTTATTTTGTTATGACCTCTTACTGATGAAATGGATAGTTGATTTTCTGAGATATTTCAGTAAACCACCGCGTGTTTCCCTGTCCATTAAATAGATGGTGCAGTCCAGGAGTTTGGCCCAGAATGTTGCAAAGTTTGTTTAATGGCAGGGAAAACACTGTTGGCTGGGATTAAATTTCCAGACAGTTTTTAGGACAGAACCGGCTTTTAGGTTTTTCCCAAATTTCTGCCTAATTTGATCTTCAGTTCCAACCACTGGCTCAGACTCCCTAATAGTGTAGTGCCACCAACACGAGGAGGGTGGAGGCGAACTTGTTCACACACATGGTGTTGAGCAACAGCACCTACCTTGTAAACACCACAGCTTGTAACACACACACAGTGTTGAGCAACAGCACCTGCTCTGTAAATACTCTGGAGTTGAGTTACATTAACCTGCTCCTCTCCGGACAAACACACTCCTCGTGTTCCTGAACTGGAGCAGGAGCAGCAGGATATTCATAGATCTCATCACACCTCACATACACCTCACACTCACAAACACACACACACACACACACACACACACACACAAACACACACACCGCACAGCAGTAACACAGTGTTTCTCTGTTGAGCTCAGTGAAAAGATTTTCTGCTTTTCTAGCATTTTAGAGATATATCAACCAACAGAGGATCATTCAGAACAAGAAAAAAAAGTGTCTCAGTTACCATGGCAACAACACCCAAGATTAGACTCCTTGTCACCATGGTTAATGTGTACAAATTTTCATTTCGTCTTGTCACCATGGTTACACGTGCAGAATGCCAGCTGAGCTAGCTTAGCCTCGTTGATGAGATGGTTCCATAGCTAGACAGCGCTCCATTGTAATGGGAATGATGTGAGCAGTGTTCACTGCTGTTATGATTACAGTACAGTAGTAGTTGCGTGTTGAGGGCGCAGAGTCATTGTGACCAGTTGTTATGGTTATAGTCAGTTACAGTGAGATACTGATCTGTTGCTGTGGTTACAGTGTTGTAGTGCTTTAGCTGTTACAGTAACAGTGCAAAAGTGGTGGGTTGTTGTGGTGCAATACTACAGAATATGATTACACTGCAGTGCTCTGTTTTTATGGTGACGTTGTGATGATACAGCAGGATACAGTTGATACAGCAGGATATTATGGTTACAATGTAATAGCAATTTGTTGCTGTGGTTATAGAGTGAAAATTCACTGTTTACAGTTACCGCGCAAGAGCTGCTGGTTGATGCGTATACATTGTGACCTGGAGACGAAACTAATGGTAAGTCATCTTACAGCAAAACAGCTCCTTATTTAGAAGTTCTTCCACTCTGAGTTCTGAGGGTTCTAGACTGTTTCATGCCATTTATATTTACTTAAATCAGAGTTTACAGATACACTCTGAGTTCTGAGGGTTGAAGTTGAACTTTCTTTGCCACCTTTTCACAAAACTGTGACCAGAGTGGACTAAAGAGATTCTCAGGTAGAGAAATACTGCTGTTCAGTGACAAGTACCTGTCAAAGTTATTATAACTATTCAAATGAAGCCTGAGCAAAAATAATCTAATGTCCAGCAGCTCCTGCAGGAGTGTCCCAAAAAACACAGTGGGCCATCCAGCATCTCTGGGCAGAGCACCTGCAACACTGAAGCTCTAAAGTAAGCAAACTCCAGGAACTAAAACTCCCAAAATGTAAATCAGGAGATGGGCATTCAGGCCTCAATTTAATTCACAGAAATATCCAGAAAATGTGAAAGCATTAAGTGATTTTTGTTCTGTGAGGCACATTATTGACATCTGTTGCTCAGTGTTTTGATTTGAGTTGAGGAAAAGCTCATTAAAGCTAAATTACACTAAAGCTGCTCAAAATTCCTTAATATTTAAATAAACTCACCTGCTTTTCTTCTGCTGCTTCCTTTCAAGTCACTCGCCTTTCCCTCCAGACCAGCTCTTAGAAACTCCTTCCCGCCACTGACCTACATCAGTGACAGAGAGAGAGAGACAGAGAGGGAGGGAGAGAGAGAGGGAGAGAGAGAGACAAAAAGGGAGGGAGTGAGAGAGAGACAGGGAGAGACAGAGAGGGAGTGAGAGAGAGAGAGAGAGAGAGAGGGAGTAAGAGAGAGAGAGCGTATGAATGAGAACAGGCTGTGTCTGCTCGCCTCATTAGCCATGGATCAGCTCAGATTAGCTCTGCTGTGTCTCGCTGTGACTTTGTGACACAAAACCATTAGTGTGTGTTCAGATCCACGTCACTCTGGCGGCGTGACGTCTGCGTATGACTCGCTCTTTCTGGGTGAAGGAACCGAACTGATCTAGATTGGATATCATTAGAAATGTATCATTTCCAATTGCTTGTAGGTTATTAGGGATCCCCATTTAAATTCCATGAAAAGTAAAAAAAGGAAGATAACATGAACATCTTTATTAGGAACATTCAGAATGTCAATAAGCCACAGCAGTGAAAGACATCATCGTGCAAACATCTTAGGTATTTAAAGATTGACACTGTAAATATAACAGAACACTATTCTACTCTAACTACAATAACAGAACATTGTCACACAATAACTATAACAACAGAAAACAATAAAACTTTAACTATGACAATGGAACACTGTCACACTGAAATGAAATAAATGTCTGTATGAATGTGTGTGAATGAAATGCCTCTGATGAGCAAGCCAAGGGTGATGGCGACAATAACAACAGAGAACTTTCACATTGTAACTATAACAGAAAGCTGTCACACTGTAACTATAACAGAGCACTATTACACTGTATACACTATAACAAACCACTGTCACACTGTAACTACTACAACAGAACACTATCACACTAACTATAACCAAACACTGTCACAGTGTAACTAGTACAACAGAACACTATCACACTAACTACAACAGAACACTGTCACATGGTAACTACTACAACAGAACACTATCACACTAACTATAACCAACACTATCATACTGTAACTATAACAGAACATTCTCACATTGTAACTATAACAGAACACTATCATACTGTAACTACAATGTAACACTGTCACACTGTAACTATAAAAGAACACTGTCACACTGTAACTATGACAATTGAACACGATCACACTGTAACTATAACAATTGAACACGATCACACTGTAACTATAACAGCAGAATACTGTCACACTGTAGCTATAACAACAGAAACCATCATAATGTAACAATAACAGAGAGCTGTCACACTGTAACTATAAGAACACAACACTTTTCCACTGTAACTATAACAGAACACTATCACACTGTAACTATAACAGAACACTGTCACACTGTAACTACTATAACAGAACTCTATCACACTAACTATAACAGAACACCATCATACTGTAACTTTAACAGAACACTGCCACACTGTAACTATAACAGAACACTGTCACACTGTAACTATAAAAGAACACTATCACACTAACTATAACAGAACACCATCATACTGTAACTATAAAAGAACACTATCACACTAACTATAACAGAACACTATCACACTAACTATAACAGAACACTATCACACTAACTATAACAGAACACTATCACACTGTAACTAAAACAGAACACTGTCAAACTGCAACTACTATAACAGAACACTACCATACTGTAACTATAACAGAACACTGTCACACTGTAACCATAACAGAACACTATCACATTAACTATAACAGAATACTATCATGCTGTACCTATAGCAGAACACTATCACATTAACTATAACAGAACACTGTCACACTGTAACTACTACAGAAAACTGTCACACTGTAACTATAGCAGAACACTGTCACACTGTAACTATAACAACAGAGAACTCTGGGCAGAGTACCTGCAACACTGAAGCTTCAAAGTGAGCAAACTCTAGAAACTAAAACCCCCAAAATGAGAATCAGGAGTTGGGCATTCAGGCCTAAATTTGATTCACAGAAATATCCAGAAAGTGTAAAAGCATGAGGTGATTTCTGTTATGTGAGACACATTATTGATGTCTGTTGATCAGTGTTTTGATGTGTTTGAGCTCAGAAAAAGCTCCTTAACTGCACTGTAACTATAACAACAGAGCACAGTCACAATGTAACAATAACAACAGAGAACTTTCACATTGTAACTATAACAACAGAGAACTACCACACTGTAAATATAACAAAAGACAACTGTCAGACTAACAATAACAGAGAACGGTCACACAAATTATAACAACTGAGAAATCTCACACTGTAACTGTAGCAACAGAGAACTGTCACACTGTAACTATAACAACAGAACACTATCACACTGTAATTATAACATCACACTGTCACACTGTAACTATGACAACGGAACACTATCACACTCTAACTATGGTGACAGAGAAATGTCACACAGTAAGTATATCAACCGAAAACTGTCACACTATAACTATAACAACGGAACACTATCACACTCTAACTATGGCGACAGAGAAATGTCACATAGTAAGTATATCAACCGAAAACTGTCACACTATAACTATAACAACAGCACACGGTCACACTGTAACTATGACAACAAGCAGTGTTGGGTGTAACGC
>JBBPDH010196317.1:0-15700 GCA_037974565.1 Clupeocharax schoutedeni | reverse complement strand
TGCAAATGATCCATAGTTTTAACTGTACAAAAGGGGTAAAAATGCAATGTTTCTATGTTGTTTTTACTTTGATATGTCACTAATACATGCAAAAGCAGTCAGGAAAAAAAATGCTGTGTTCAAGGTGGAAATAAAGAGTTTTTCACTCTTTACAGAAAGGTGACTTTATTGTGATTTATGTAACTTCGGACCAAGAGTCCACATATGTGGACATAATTTTTCTCTAAAAGTGCATCATATCAATAGATGATGCTTCGTTTTTATTCTAATTAGATTCCAATAAGCCCAAAGAGCAAAATAGAAATAAAATGCATGTAAAAAACAGCTCGGGCCACAGGAGGATAATAGTAGTACTGGAAGTAGTAGTTGTAGCAGCTGTAGTATTAGTAGTAGTATTAGTAGTAGTGGTAGTAAAACTTGTAGTAGTAGCAGTAGTAGTAGTAATACTTGTAGTAGTAGTAGTATATGTAATAGTAGTAGTGGCAGTAGTAATAACATTATTATTATTATTAGTAGTAGTAGTAGTAGCAGTAGTAATACTAGCAGTAGTAGTAGTAGCAGTAGTAGTGGGGGTGGCAGACCATTCCAGCTGCACCTACCCAAACTGCTCGGACTGAGACTTGCCCAGGCTGCCGCTGTATGGGGGATAATGTGGGTGAGGAAAACATGGGGAGGAGAAGGGGCTCGGCCGGCCCCCTGGCCCCAGGTAAACAGGGGACCTGGCATACGGAGGCCTGGAGCAAAAGGCAAAGGTACAACAGCCTCACTGGTCAGATTCTCCTTTCACTCTGACTGATTATGATACTGATTATGACATACCTGCTACAGCCTAGATAATGTACAGGGCCATCATAAATAAAGATGGTGATGTCAGTGTCACTAAATTCTAACAACAAAATTTGGAATATATTTAAATATTTAACAATATTTAATAGCAATTTACAGTTGTAAGTGTAGACTTGAGTGTAGACTCAATTACAATGTACTTTTCCCACACATTTTGGGGATACGACACCATTAAGGTATTCAATGATAAATTTATTCTGGTATCATTTTTTACTGCCATTTAATTCCATTTCATCAATAAAAGTTTTTTCTCAGGATTAAACTGCTTTCTTAGTCGATATGGAATCATATTTATTTTCCTAATAAAAATTTATTTTCCTACTGATTATTTAAAGCCTAAATTTGTGTATATAGGGACTGAAGTTTCTGTATATAAATTTGTTTATATATTTAAAGCCTATTTTGTGTATATAGTATAGCGTATTTCATAGTGAGTACTTTCTGGATTTATATTCTACTGCACTACATTTTATACAGTTTTGTCTCTGCGCTGTTGTAACTGTCAATTTCCTTCGGGATCAATGAAATTTCTTGATTCTGATTCGAATACGTTATAGAATACTACAGTTTTACTGGGATGAGTATAAATGTCTCTGCATTAAAATTTCAAAACACTATCAGTCAGAACTGGAATGAATATGATTCTGGATGAAGCTGGATTCTGAATGAAGCTGGATTCTGAATGAAGCTGGATTATTCTAAATGAAGCTGGATTTTAAATGATGCTGGATTATAAATGACTGTTATCTGAACAGAACGTCTGTGCTCACCTGGTCTGGCCAGATGTGAGGGGGTTTTGTGGGGAGGGTGCAGGTCCGCTTTCGTGGGGTTTGCGGCCGACCGTGGGTGGAGGGGGACCCATACCGGGTCCTGCAGTCTGGGGCATGTTCGGGGAGGTGGGGGCCACGCTGCTCGAGCCCGCAGGGTACGGACGGCCGCTGGCTGGCTGACCAGGGCCTCTCCCAGCTGGCATGGAACCACAGGGTTGCCCGGGGCCCTGCCCGTGCATCGGACTGCCAGCGTTCATCCCCAGACTCATGCCTGGCCCAGGTCCACTGTAGCTCGGGCCAGGAGCGCCGCCATAGGTGGGTGGGCGGGTGTAGTTACCTGGAAGAAAAACAGAAGGACTATTTCTTAAAGAAAAAAAACACAAAAGAACAATTAACTTCAAATCTTCCAACACTGGTTGCAACGTTTGCATTTTAAAGCTTGAAATGTCTCAAAACCAACAATTTGGCAATTTTGCATGAATGTAGTCAATTAGCTAAAGCATGTTTATAGTGGAATAATGTTACCTGCAAGTAATTACATCTAGTTTTATAGCAGGTTAAAAGGTGTCTAAATCTTTATTGATGTTGAAGGGACCAGTCTAGACAGGACTTAAACCATTAACAAACAATGGTGATAATTACATTTACTCCGTTCCCCATCCCAAACTAATCCCGAATACGACCGTCCAGTTTCATATCTCCGAAAATAAAGAAGAAAACTTCAGACAAACACGCCTTGGCTGACAACTGAAGTGTATGAATTCTATTATTAATCACATGACGTAATTACATCAGACCACTTCCCCTTCCTGAGTATAAGCTTCCAGAAGAAGAAGTAAAGAAGCAAAACCTTCTTTTTGCTTTCAAGTGTATGAATTATCTTGTGTGAAATATTCTGGTGCAACATGTGCAATGTTTAGGGGTTAAATAATACCGTGAACAATCTGTAATTGTCTGTTACATTATTACTGTTTTGGCAATGCCTGCTGAGGACACTCCACAGTGATCATACATACACATACACGCGCTCACGCACAGACACACACACGCACGAGCACACACACACACACACACACGTGCACGCACACACACACACACGCACACACACACACACACACACACACACACATATATGCACACACCTGCACACACCTGCACACACACGCACACACATGCACACACATACACACACATGCTCACACACAGAACAGGCCAAATGAAATATTGGATGACAGACACATTCTGTTCAGCTTCAGTCCATGGCCCTTTAGATTTGTGGGTAAGAGGCAGTGAGTGAGTGTGATTGTGTAATATCAACCTTGATTTCCAGAGACAAAAGAAAAATCCATTCAAATCATACAAAAAGATCATTTGAAAAGTGGCCACGATTGTTTATAATTTTATGCGGTGGCCTTGGTGTTTATTCTGGTCAGTGAAGCGGTCAGTGAGATGATGGTTTGTGGTTGCTGAGATTTGTTTTCTGGATGACTGCTTTGGGCTGCAAGGGCTTATTGTGAAGCGTCATATTGGCCTTTGCTGGTAGCCTGCAGTGTGCTGATCCCATGTTTTGATTGCTGTTGATGCAAAACCGTTTTCATGTTGCGTGAGAGAGAGAGAGAGCGAGTGACCGAACACTGGTGTTCATCCAGGCTATTAAATGTGCGTGGGACATGCGTGGGTGCCTGTTAAGTGTCATATTCTGATGACTTGCTAATTAGTGCTTGTGTGTGTGTGTACATAAGCATCATGTATATTTACTAAAATAAACAAACATACACACCAAAGTGTGTGTGTCTGTGATATTTACTGTACTTGTGTCTTCTACACTATAAATTACCACAAGTAAGACACAAGCATACAGACACCTGACTCTTACACTTATACATTTGATGGACAGTCAATATATATAAATGTAAAGATGTATAAGAAGCGACCCACTTGTGCATAAAAAGAACTCCAAGATTCTGTGCAAGGTCACCACTATACAGTGGCATTCAAGCAGACCTTTAGCCTGACCTAGCCTTAGATTTGACTTCCTCTTATATTAGAAAATGGCTCATGACCCCCACAGCACCCCCTTTAGGCAAGGAGGATAGAAAACGGAAAAGTAAGGTAGAGTTGGGTATAGTTGAAATGCAGCGGATTTTAATGTCTTGGAATTTTACGGTCATGTAATTAATTGCGTATGGGTCTGTAGCAGGTCAATCAAAACAGTATTGTAGCCTGCAAAAATAACATAAGTGAAAAAATCTGTGTATTAAACTACCATGTACAAATCCTCTGTTCAATGCGCACCAGTGAGAGAGATTTTGATGCAAGAATGCAGCTCAAATCTGGGACTGTGGATGATATTGTGGCGAGTGTGAGCAAGAAAACAAAATGTCTTTTTATCCTCAGCCAACAGCTTTGAAATAGACTTAGTACTATCAAGAGTACTGCGCCCCCACTGGCATGTCTAGGTATGACCCCAGAATTCCAACAATTGGGCTCTTGACTCGCTATGAAACTCTGGAGGAGGGTGACTGGTGAGGAAGACTCACATTCACTGTTTAACACAACTAACACAGACACTCATAAATAATCTCTAATGATACATAACAACAGCTACTCCCCCTCTAATGTTCCCCAAAAACATGGAACCCTGCCAAACAGCCACTTATTCCACACACTCCACAAGCCTCCTGGGAGGCCAGTTCTGCCGTGCACTTGCACTTCCATAGTTTGTTTCTATTTGTCCCGTGCAGGGCTCCGCACTAAGGGCTCAAGGCCATTCCAATAACAGTTTCCACTCCTCTGAGAAGGCTCTCCAAAATATTTTGGGGTGAATATGTGGGAGTTTGTGCCATTAACTCAAAAGAGAGCACTGGCTCACAGTCAAAGTTCCACTTTCACCCAATAGTGTTCAGTCCCTTCACACTGAACCTGTCCAACCATGTGGGGCGTGGCGGTCAGTGGGGCGCACTCAAAGGCTCCGATTACGGTTATACTATTTTACTAATTAGATGGATACAAGGATCAATAAACCGACAACGCCACCTAGGGACTTTCACCCTAAAGGTCACATAGGTTCGCTCTACTCATGAAAGGGAGGGAGCAAGAGACGTGTTGCTGATCACAAAATTACAATGTTTATTTATAGAATCTAAAAGCATTAATAGAATAAAACCTAAAATAAAACTACAAGCTCTCGGCCCAACAGCTTCCCGAGCCGGTGAAGCCGATTCGGCAGAAAGGTGGAAGCAGCCGAGGCAAAACCGGGTAAAATAAGGAGGGAAAACAGGGTAAGAGCAGTTCGATCACGGCAAAATGAACACAAGCAAGAAAAATAAATTTGCCAAGGCAAAACAGCAGCCGGGTTGCGGCTCACGGGCTGGGTTGGTAAGACCACAGCCACAGGAGAATAATACGAGTGGCCACCCGAAGCGCAACGCTCCTAGCACCGGTCGTAACTGTAATTGGGTGCACCCCCAACGCCCAACACTCCGAGTCGCCTTGCGACACCGACAGTGATCACTCCGCGACAGCCAAACTGCCCCAAACTGGGCCCCAGCGTGATCCACGCGGAACCGAGAGGGAAAAGGGCTCCAAACAAAGAGAATGCTCTCCCAGACTGCTCAGGTGAGACCCCGGTGACGTCAGGGTCTTAGTCCGGCCCCCTTTTATAGCCCGCTCTGTATATAGGCTGACCTATGGGCATTACTGCCACTGAATTACCGGAGAGAAAGGGGCGTGTTAGACAACCCCCTAAAATTCTCTCCCACCACACATGGCTTTGTGGACCTTGCACAGTCATACTGGAATAGAAAGCTCTCCACTTTACTGTTCACACAGTGCATCACCTGCTAGCCAGTGAAGCATGACTCATCACTCCAGAGAAGCCATTCCCACTGCTGAGTCCAGTAGTGCCTTACTTTACACCACTTCAGCTGATGCTTGGCATTGTGATCTAATGCTTGTGAGCAGGTGGTTTATGATACTCTGTTGTCTACATCTTCATAGCTGAGCTTTTGCTCCTAGACATTTCCATTTCACAACAATAGCACGTACGGCTGACCAAGCACGGCAGAAAATAAAGTGACTAGCCATCTGTCTTCAGTACAACCCATCTTACTGCCGGCTTATCAGTCGAGTTAACATCGCCAGTATCTGCGCTAACTGGTGACTGTTATGGTTAGGTTTAGGGTTAAGCTTAGGGCTAAGGTTAAGGGTAATGATGTACGTCACTCTCGATAAGAGCGTCTGCTAAATGCCGTAAAGGTAAATGTAAATGTTAAGGTTAAGGTAAAGAATCAACTCATTATTTATCTCCTACTTTCCCTCAGTCACCACTTACCGCTGATACAGGCAATGTTAAGCACTGTACATTAAAATACCGTGGTACCTTGATTCAATTCGTTCTGTGACGGAGCTCATAACTTAACTTGTATGTCAAATAAATTTTCTCTATTGAAATAAACTGAAATGCCATTAACCTCCAAAAAAGTGAAGCGTTGTCCTAGCACGAAAAAATAGCCCTAAACCGTGATCGCAGGACGTCTTTTGATTAATAATTTTATTAATAATGGCTGCATGAAAATTCGTGAGACCAAGCTCCACTATAACTAGATCATTAATGCTAAGACTGTTGTCTTAATGTTTTAATGTATACATATTAATGTGTGTGTGTGTGTGTGTGTGTGTGTGTGATTGAGTAAAGACAGAGGAAGAGAGAGAGAGAGAATATATAACCAGCCAAAATCTATTCATCTTCTCGTTCTTTATCACAGCCTTAGTGTTAACACGCTAACATAGTACTACGTAGAATCCTATAAGGACACAAGCAGAAACTGACATTACTGTAGATGTGGGTTTTCAAACTTTTGAGCGGTAATGCAGGCAGATATCTGACTGCTTGTGCATCTATGTTTTGCATTTGTGTGGGTGAGTGTATTAGTGTCCTGCCTGGTGGGCTCTAGCTCTATAACTCTGACCCCCTCTCTCTCTCATTCTAGGCTTTAATTGGCCCCGCCGGAGCTCTGGAGAAGTCAATCACATGCACTGTGTGTGTGGGGTTTGGCTACTGGCTGCTTCTTAGTGGCGGGCTATACCTCTGCCCCCATGACTTCTCCATTATTCATGGCCAAGCGCCGGACCACGGCTTGGCCAGCTGCTGCTGTGCCATATTTACCACGCTGATTAGATGAAATAAACATCCTTGTTTGCTGTGGCCTCCCTTAAAATCGATCGGCACGTCTGCCAAAGAGCAAGTGGGAGAGAGCAAGGCTACTCAGCAGCCCACCAAGCTGCATTGCATCAAGCAGAAAGGAGGTTGCAAAAAAGGGAAGGGGGCTGTTTTCTTTTTTTCTGAACAAGACAGGGACAGCGAGAGTGTTGAAGGGGAAATATAATGTGGAGGTGTGCATAGGCACATACACACATACACACACACACACACACACACACACACACATACACACACACACACACACACACACACACACACACAAGAAATAAATGTTTATTTCCAAGATCATAATGACTTATAACATAAGCATGTAGTATTATCACTGCTAGTATTATCACTGAGGTTCCCTTGAGCAAGGATCCATCCCCACACACGGCTCCCTGGGCGCCCCTCATTGGTGTCAATTCTCTACTTCGTTGGGTGAACGGCCTAAATTGTTCATGCTGTGGCGTGACTATAAAGGACCACTTTTCTTCATGTAACGCTGATGTACAGCTAACATGAATTTTTCTGAGAACCAAACTGTATTCCTGCCACCGCTGGGCTGAAAATGTGCCTCTTAAAGAAGAAGAAGCCTGCTGCAGCATGTAGCATGACTGCTCTGTGTCTTTTCCTCATATTTTAGTGTTTTAAACTTTTCCCCTAAAATTTTCAACAACGTTTCTCAGTTTATTTAGTATTTGTATGCTGTGCCCTGTGGGTAGAGAGAGTTATTTCAATATATTGTATACCAGTCTTTGCATGTTAATTTATTTACCTTTACATTTTTTTTAAGGGTAATAGTGTTCTGGGAGCATATTTGGGGGCATATTTAGGGTTTACACTATAAAATTAGGCATTTTGGGCTTTTTATGTAATCAAAACACAACAACGCGGTTTTTCATTATATGTGGGTGCTTTTGGAACATAACCCCCACCAAAAGCGGGGGATTACTGTACAACTTTAATTATTAATCCAAATATTGTATTTCAAGAGTGACAGGTTGTCACTGGTGAAAGGAGCCGGGGCTCTCCATGCCAAGGAATGCTAAATAGAAAATAAAATCCAGTTCTATTTCCTCTATTGGTGTTTAGATGCAGCAAACCTCTCTTATTAGTGAGGCCTTCGGGAACTGGACTGAAGGCCAACATGGTCAAGTTAACCACTAGGATAATTATAGGTAATGGAATTAACCAATCACGTTTTGATTTCCAATGGGTGGGACTGGTTTGTAAGGGGGGAGGGGTTTCTGGAAGACATACAACAGTGACTGTATAGCTGTCATACTGGGTCTGAACAGGTTTCAGTTAGCCATCAGAAATGGAGAATCGCAGCTATAGGCTCATACTGAAGGAGTCACTGTAACACTGCAACATACAAGGAGAAATAAACTTGTGTCTACAAGTATCAAAAACACATTCTGAGTTTATGGATGAACAATCCAGAATGGTCAAGTAATGATATGTATTGCTATTAGTGTTAACATAACATCCTATTAGAACACAAGCCGAAATGGCATTTTTGAAGAGGTAGGGTTTTTCCTATTTTTTCTCCCATTTCTCTCATTTAAGCGTATATTTGTATGAAGAATTTTGTAAATTTCTGTACTGCAACAATGATACTTTCAGTTGTCTGTCTCTGAAGCTTGGATAATTCTACAGCAGAGTTACTATAGTTTAACATGGGTGGCACAGCACTGTCAAGGGCATAGATCTAATTCTCAGACAGAGATGAAGTGCATATATTGATTAAAAATGTATACTTCCTCATACGGTGCACATAAAGCATCTGCACATATGAATACAAATGTGCTCTCCCACCCAAGGTGAGGTGTTTGTTGTAAATTTTATGTGTGTGTTTGATCCTTTTCTAAGTGGACTGCTGTGAATCCCACTCATCTGATCCCTTACTGGTTAACCGGCTGCTGCTCTAACGTTAGAAATGTGCGTAAAGTGCTTGCTAATTTGTACTTGCGGCCTTTCTGCACATTTTCTCTTCACTTGCCATTACAGCTTTACTGTTTCGCAATTGCTTTATTCTTGGCTAAACAATTTTTTACATGTCGGAGTGAGGCACATTTGTGTTTATCTCTTTTCCTCCCTCTGTCTTTTTTACAGCCTCTAATTTCCAGCGATCATGTTTAACAGCTTTTATCCAGATATATTGTTACTGTTCCTGTGCTCTTTGCCAAGACCACAGCAACCTTTAGCGGGTAATTAAGCAAATAAATTTGGTCAATAGATTGGCTGGACACCTCTGTAACTGCCACTGGGCAAGGTTTACTTTAAAATACCAGTTAAAATATCACTACTATGAATTGTACTGCGCATGTTTATCGAGCACTGCTTTTACAACCAATTTGTAGGGAACAATTGCACTTGAATGTAAACCTCTAATGCTGTTGCTCTCACAGTGAGGACTCTTGCCTAATTGAACGGGGATTGCATGTGCCTGTCCAAGATGCATCACAGACCATAAGCATCCTGTTTTTAACTCTGGGCTATGCAATCTAGCGTAATGCGTCTTACAACAGCGAAATCTTACAGAGTGAAAACATCAGATTAATAGAGTTTATCTATGCATTAAACATTCCCTGCCCTTGTTTACTTGCTTGGTACAAGCCAGCAGAGGAAAGTAAAATCACTTAAATATTAATTTGAACACATCTTATTTAAAAGCAAGCAATAATTCTTAGAGTGAATATAAACGTGTGTAAAACAGTCTAAAACCGGTGTTTGTTCTCCTATGTGCTCGCCGTTTACTGCTCTTTCTCTCGATGGGCTCCGCTCAGCTGCTCTTTGGACCACCGCTCTCTGCAGGTTTTCTCCACCCATTTGTGGACAGAGATTATCCTCAAAGTTCTCCTGGGTTCAAGGATCTCGTGTTTATTGTCATAGTGTATGTATAGGGAAAGGGGAGAACACAAACTATTAAAGAAAGGGAATACGTTTAATAAAGAAACACAACACAGAGAACACAACAAAAGCCAATAACCAAAAAACCCAGAGTCAGAAAACCAGAAACAGAAAACTCAACCAAAACAGAACATAAACCAAAACAACACACAAGGCTCATGCTAGCTATAACTCAGGATCAGGGCAGTACAAGCTGACAAGCGAGATAAACAGAATCAGGATCTCTCAGGGCGCAAAGTCAACTCAAAAATGCATAGCACAAACATGTAAAAGAAAAAGAAACAACAAGAAAGTTAAAACAAGGGAAAAACATTCAAGGGTCAAGGTGGGGCAGCATACACACACATACCGGAGAACTAATACCGGCACACTGAGTCGGGGTCAGGCTGGGAATTATATAGGGTATGGGGAAACGAGACACAGGTGAAACTAAACAGGATGCAGGTGAAACTAATCGGGACGGGACGTGATACAAACAGTGCGTGTAAACTCTGAAGGGAACAAGGGGGAAAGGGAGGAATGGAGGGAGAATGGAATGCAGGCAGGTATGGCACAGAGACAGAAACGAAAGAAAGGAAAACACAGAGACATCAGGGACAAAATAAACAGGATAAACTAATACTCAGGGGACAGGGAGCGGTGTCTATGGGGGGAGGGCGAGGCGACCGTGACATTTATTTTTAGTTTGTTTTTAAAACCTAAAAGAAAAGACAACAGAGAATTCAAATCTTGGATAAACTTAAATCCAGGATGACGGTGGACCGACACTAAGGGCCACCACACAGCAAAACTCCCAAAACCTACTCAAACTAAAGCATATCTTTCCCTGAGCAACCCGGCCAGCTGCAACACATAACTGTTGGAGCTCAGGATTTCATAATAAGAGTTCTCATATAAAAATAAAAGGAAAAAAGGTACGAAAGGACTCCAACCGTCACATAGGTTTGCAATAACTTTTCAAATGGTTTTCCAATGATATTACATGAATATACTTGTCATTCTGGTGACAAATAACATTTGTGAAAGTAATAGGTTGGGATTAAAGCCATACCCCACTTGTTTCCTCTGCTTGTCAAGCTTAAACTTGTTCTTCCCAAACATTTTCACCCTTTATTGAAAAGAAATGCAAGTAAAATACAATGTGTCCCAGAATGTGTTCAATGGCCAGTGTATTTATACATGTTGTATGAAATATTCTCACACATCACAATTGCATCGCAAAAGCAGCACCCCTCTTTTTCTTTGTCGAATTCTATATGGTGTTATTATTGAACCCCAAGGCTAGACTCTTTTTTACTCAGGAAGAAACTTGATAATCAGGTCATGGTCTATTTCCCTTCCAGGCAGGGCCCCCTGTTGCTCCTGCTGGGGCACAGAGAAACAGTTGAAGCCACAACACAAAAACTACAATATCTCAATAAAAAATTATTATTATTATCACACTAGGAGGTCCAAACATGGCGACCTCAGCCTTTACACTGGTGCTGAGCACCATGGCTGAAGCCATCTGGAAAAAAACAGCTAATAAAGACATCAAGAACAAAATTATATGTGTCCTAATAATGAGATCTAATCACACAATAATAACTGCCTTTCTATCCAGACATCTCATACATACCATAATAATCCCCCAAATAACCCCATATTCCAACTATCCAACTAAATACTTCACACAGAATTAAATCTCCTATAGAGTCCCATAGTTCTATACAAAATATCCAGCCAATCGGATTTGAACACAGCATAATTCCTACTAACCCCACTAAACTGTGGAGAAATCTGGGACAGAACCTGTGTTCTTCTAACTAGTTTACAAAATATCAATACTTTTCTACAAATAAAGCAAAACTTGATTTTTTAAACCCCTTACTGCTCAGAAAATGCTTAGAAGCACAACAAACAGGATAATCTTCATCAACAGTACCTTATATGGAAGCTCCCCCATTCTGTGTTGATGCTCGAGGTGTCAGACGTCATGCTGAGCTTTGTCTGGTGTTCACGTAGAACCACAGTTCTTGGAATTGAAAAACATGTAATAATAATAACCGCTAGTGGGGTTTTAAAAATGGGGTTACATGTAAATGAACATAAAGATGAACACATTTCTTTTATTTTAGGTCTTAGAAAACACAATATTTGAAGCCTGGAGAACTTTCTGCTTAGTCTCCGCCCACAAGTGGGTTGGGAAAACCTGCAGAGGGAGGGAGTCCGGAGAGTGGCCGAGAAACAGAGCGGCAAACGGCCAGTGTGTAAAAGTAACAGCAGTTTTAGACTGATTTACACCGTTTACATTTGTTGAAATCAGATTTTACTGTTCTGAGGGCTAATCAGATTAAGACTGATGCACTGTACTGTATTTTTTCATGTAGTTTTAATATAGATGTATATATTTTAGCATTAACAGATACAGCTATTGGATGCCGCATTACAAGCCTACTCTACATGTACCTACGCTTACATAAGTAATGTCAACCAGGTGTGTTAGTGGGGCAGTGTGTGACGGTGACAGTGCTTTAATGAAGCGTGCAGCGCAGCTGATAGCCCTCTGCAGTGTTCTGGGCCTGAAGCTGCAGCATTAGCAGCTGGACTGACAGTCACAGGGGTGATATTATTAAAGTGTACACACCTCTGCTTCGCTCACTGTCAACCATTTCCCGAAGATCTTGTAGCGCTTTCTGGAAAGTCCCAGCCCTGTGTTTCTTAGCAACAGCCATTTGACAGCACAGCTCTGGCTAAAGCCCACCGCTACAAATGAGCACCCAGACGTAGCCAGCTGCAGCAAGCACACCAGATCACCGTGTTCTAAACTTGTACTTCTGTATTTTACTGTTTTTTTAAATATTTAACCAGTTATTAATCATTTTGAGTGTGAACAAATAAACAGTCATTTCATTCGTCTAGCATAGCAATGATGTATTAATTGAACACGGCGTTCAAATCATGTACATAATCAGACTGTATTGATCCATTCTGTGCTACAAGAAAAAGTTAATGAAGAAATATAAGCTAATATACAGCCTAATATATACAATGTACAGCATGATGCACATTCTTCTACTTAATGTTGCAGCTGTACACATAGAGAAAGAGAAAATGAAAAATGTAAATACTAATACTAATGTGCTAAATATGAAAAGACCCATATGGTCTTATTAATTAATCAAAAACACCCATAATTTATATTCCCTAGACCTTTTTTTTATCAGGCTTTTCCCTAAGACCTTTTTGAAATGCAGTCAGATGAAGATTTGGGGCTTTGTTAAGGGGTACCTCGTGCACCCCGCGGGCAGATTTAACAGACGTGTCCCTGACTTTGGACTGCTTTCTGTAGACATGCTGTCAATCTCTGGCTCCTGAGTGACCAATTCAGCTCAGGCCTGGAGTGTTGCTTCTAATGATCTCTGCTTTCATTGTCTGTCTGTTTCTGTTTTTTTCTTCATCCCTCTACTGCCCACAGGATGATCTGCTCCCGAACTGAGGCTCTACGGACTAGACACAAATCACTTCTTATTTTAACAACCTTCAAACAAGCGCCTCTTTTTGCTGTCTGTCTGTGTGGGTGGGTGCTCTGAGAGTGGGTGTTTAGACTAGAGAATAAAACCATATGACTAAGCAGAATGCGCGCTGTGAAACCACATAGTCCACAGTGATCCAAGGAAACTGTTTGGCTTACAGCATGTTGCCATTACTTGCAAGTGCATTTGATATCAAGCTAACAAAGCCAGTACAGAATATGCTGAGTCTGCTGTATTTGACTGAATGGAAGTTCAAGTTTATGCAACAATATATATTTAGCTAAACTGTAAACCGGGGTGGCGGTAGCTCAGTGGGTAGGACACTTGCCTCCAGACCAAGAGCTGGCAGGTTCGAATCCTACCTCCAGCACCACCACTGGGTCCCTGAGCCAGACCCTTAACACCAAGTTGCTCCAGGGAGACTGTCCCCTGTAGGTAGGGAATGGAAGTCGCTTTGGATAAAAGCGTCTGATGAATGTAAATGTAAACATTTGAAGTTGCTGATGATTTGAGTTCCTATGGAGAAATAATATAACCTGCACAGTCTTTAAGTGAATGTTTTGATATAGATGATATT
The DNA here is from genome assembly GCA_037974565.1 of Clupeocharax schoutedeni. NCBI lineage: Eukaryota > Metazoa > Chordata > Actinopteri > Characiformes > Alestidae > Clupeocharax > Clupeocharax schoutedeni. The sequence continues at coordinate 1,873 of JBBPDH010196317.1, read as the reverse complement.
TGCAGCAAGTGCACTGTATGCGGCAGGCATGAAAGAACTCTCTGCAGTCAAACTCTTTGATTTACTTAACTAACTTTTGATGTGATATGAAAACTGGGGCGGCTGGATGGCCTAGTGGTTAAGGCATCCGCCCTGCGACCAGAAAGTCCGCGTTCGATCCCCAAGACCGCTAGGCACCGCTGAGTTACCCTGAGCAAGGAACCGTCCCACACACTGCTCCCCGGACGCCATGCTCCTGGCTGCCCACTGCCTCACTTGGTGAATGGGTTAAATACAGAGAATTGAGCAATTTCCTCAGGGATAAATATAGTATATAAAATAAATAAAAAAACTAAACTTTATCTAATATATCAAACATATTGCCTATAGTGTTGTGTTGAAGGCTTTACATTCAGCTTCATTGCTGCCAGGTCTGTAAGTAATGGGTTTATAGGTAAGTAATGGGTTTATATGCCCTTTATGGGTTTATTCTTGTTTAAATTTAAAGCTTAAAAAAGCTGAAACCCCTAAATTGAAGTTGACACAAAGTTTCCTCATATGATAATGTTTCTTTATGCTGTTCACATCATTAAGGTATGACACGCTTGTTAAGGACGCACGGTCAGAGAACTGATGTCATACACTCCGCTGCTATGGGAACTTGCATCCCGCACATAACCCCTTTAATTGGCTAGCAGATGTGCGGGAAGTCTGCATTAATTGACTGCCGAGTGTCAGATGTGTGTTTTTAATTGTCTGGCAGGGGCTGTCGGTCATGCGGTCTAATTCGCTGGCATTGTAGGTCATGGACAGTAATAGACTGTAATTGGACTCTGCTAGGGCTAATGCTCTGAGCTGAGGCTGCTCTGGGACGGACATCCTTAATTTTATGGCTGTATTTACTAATCACAGCCCAGCCATCTGCAGAAATCATCACTTTTATAAAATGCAGGCAGTGATAAAACACATCGAGATCTTGCAAACATTTTAATTTAGTTTTTAATAATGATCATAATAAACATCCACTTCCACAAAGCAATCCAGTTTGTTAATAATGTGCTACAGTTGCCAGGCAACATCAGTGGTTTGAATAATTGGCACATTAACAGACTTCAACTGATATTGGCGTAATGGTGTATTTTTAGCATTTTACAGCTGTGAACATGTGTCAGGTTTTAGAAACCACATACATCCAGCTAAACATGCAAATGGACCCAGACACCCTTTTAATTAGAGCTAATTTTAAGATCTAAGGTCTCCCTAAACAATGCCATATTTTGGACAGAAATGTATTAAGCACCCTCTGGGGACTATAGAGCAGTGGAACTGCATTCTCTGGAGTGACGAAGCTCCATCTAATTTCTTTGGGATGAGTCGAAGTGTTTATGATCCAGAGCTATTCCAACATCAGTACCAAACCTCAGGCTTATTTTAGTTTATTCTATTTGTCAATCTATTTTACTATTTATCTATTTTAAACTTGTGGCATGAAATGTTTGTGGAAATGTGTGTGTTTTTGTGTGCTACCACAGCAAAAATAATTGCCCAATTTGGGACAAATAAAGTACTACTACTTTACTAAAGTACTACTACCACCACTACTACTACTACTACTACTACTACTACTACTACCACCACCACCACTACTACTACTACTACTACTACTACTACTACTACTACTACTACTACTACTACTACCATTACTACTACTTTACTACTACTACCACTACTACCACTACTACTACTACAACCACTACTACTACTACTTTACTAAACTACTACTACTACTACTACTACCACCACCACTACTACTACTACTACTACTACTACTACTACTACTACTACTACTACTACTACTGCTGCTGCTGCTGCTGGTACCATTACCACTTCTACT
>JBBPDH010196304.1:0-13062 GCA_037974565.1 Clupeocharax schoutedeni | reverse complement strand
CTACAGCAGTGAATGAACTAGTAAGACTGAATCACGATGCAGTGTGTGTGTGTGTGTGTGTGTGTGTGTGTGTGTGTTTGTGTTGGGCTGCTAAGCGGTTTTCTCAACAGGGTTGTGGCTGACCTGGTGATAAGCCTATTTGTAAGCATTTTTAGAGCACACACAGGGCATTCTTCAGTTTGCGCACTTGAGTGATAACCAGTATGATTAGCGTTACACAGAACGGCTGCCGTTACAGGAATGTAAAATTCTAGTGTACAGCTGTGCATAATTCATTTTACTTTAGGTTTTCATGAAATGTTATTCTGACAAAATCCCTGTTTGTTTATAAACTCAATTTAGAATGGCATGCAGCTGCTCCTACACGTTTTCAGGGTCAAAAAAAGTCCTAAGCAGTCATGTTTAGATTTCTTTCAGAGCTTTATTGTACAGTTTAATGACTAACAACCTCATTTGCTGCATCTGTAGTTAAGTGTGATGACAAAGTGTGCTATGAAATACAAGTGTATCGTGAATGTGCCTGGCTAGCTCAGTCGATAGAGCATGAGACTCTTAATCTTAGCCCCTCATTGGGTGTTACATGTGCACTTTTGCAACCGGTTGACCCTGCATGACACTCAAAAAAAGATCTCTCCTGCTATCTTGGTAGATGGATGGTAGTAGTAGTTATCATCAACTGCTACATTAGCGACCGTTCTTTCTAGAATGTGTATACCAGTTTACAAAAAGGGTTTTAACTACTCTGTGTACACGTGCATGGCTGAATTTACTGGAACAAAAAATATTCACACCAATTACAAATGTACTTGCTATATGAAGTATGTATAAATACATGTATAGAAAGGGTGACAGACAAAGACTGAGAAAGAGAGAGAGGGATGAAATTATTTACACAGAACAAATGTACATGAAGGGTAACAGCCTGAATTTAACACTGAAAGCAATCAAATCTGTTAAGTCTCTTGGTCCTCAGGCTAATGGACTAATAGGCTAATTTTGATAACTGGGCATCTCTGCTTCCTCCAGCAGCCAGTGGACAGCCAGGTTATTTAGGACATGTGGGGAGGTATTTTTTCTGACTGAGCCCAGTTTATCCTTCTAAACCCAACCAGGCCTGCCATTTACAGGTCATGTACTCTTAAAATAAGTTTGGTGTTTTGGTAGAGAATGAATGGGGTGATGTATATCTAGGTGGAGAGAGCGATAGAGAGTGAAAGAGTGAAAGAGAGGACAGAAAGTGTGTGTGTGTGTATGTTTGTGTGTGTAAGACAGAGAGAGAGAGGGAGTGTGAGTGTGAGAGAGAGAGAGAAAGAAAGAAAGAAAGAAAGAACGAGAGAGAGAGAGAGAATGAAGAGTGAGTGAGGAGAGATACTTACGTGGAGAGTTTTCTGGTCCAGAATAACACCCCAGGCCATATTTCTCTGAGCTGGACGGCCCGGCCGAGGTTTGTTTTGATCTGGGACAGGATCTCGTTGGATTCCGCGTCTAGTTTGTCCCCATACGGCAGGAGTTTGTTGTAAATTATATCTTTCTGAGGAACGAAGCCCAGTGTCTGGAAGTCTTGTGAGACTTCTCTTTTCATATTCCGGCCGTCTAAACCAGCTTCGTCCACTTCTCCCAGATTAGAAACAGTCATGTATAATATGTTTTCGCTCCAGTAGAGAAACTACAACGAACTACAGCTTTACACGACGGTTTAATAAGTTGTTAGATACAGAATCTAGTGAGTGTCTCTCCTGTTTCGGAAAGAACAGTATTACAATACGTGTTCAGTCTGTCCTGTTAGATAGAGCCTCGTCTTATGTAGGTCCGCTAACTGTCACTGTCAGCCAAACAACACACCGAAACTCCGCCCACTCAAAAAACACACGCCCACTAACAACACAATTTTTTAAAACTTCATATATAATAATAAATTAACACTTTATTAATATAATGTATATCATTAATATATGTGTATATACAACAATGATTAAGATATTTAAGCGCAGGACTTAATATATAATTAATAACCCTAATAATACTATTTTGCTATGATGTGCAATAATCGACCATGTGCAGAAAATAATTAACTTCTTTTTAAATCATTAGCATTACGTACAAAATACCATGCGACTTACCACGTGAATATCACTACTTATGTCAATATGACTGATCTACTACGGATCTTTATTACCTGCAATCACGTAGCCTACTCCTATCCATTCGTGTTACGAGTAATTCACTGAAAAATTTTGTAAAATATTTACTCCCCCAGTAATATTGTATATTGTATATTATATATTGTTTGGAGTCATAACATAATCAGTTTCCTCCAGGATCAATAACATTTTCTGATTCTGATTCGAAATACCTGATGTTCATTTGGGTGCAATTGACTCTGAATCTTGAGTCGATTCCCTCTTACAAAACGCCAAGAATCAGGGAATCGATTCATTGAATCTATTTCATCACTTCTTGTTGACTTGATTACAGCACGTGAACCACTGTTTGTTTGTTTACAGACCAGAAGATCTCTTACACATACATTGTTTAAACAAACAAACAAACCCTAAAATTGGATTATTTATCAAAATCGTGATCATGTACTTTACTGAACTGTTTTCAAGTACGCTATATGTCTTAGATTTTTGTTTACTTTTTTTTTTTAACCTCAAATCTTTACTTTATTACGTTAAAACTTTTGTTTTATTGTGTATATCGGGCATTTAATAACCCACTTGGTGTATGTTTTGAGAAATTTGCGGTGTCATACACTGTATTGACAAAAGTATTGGGACACACCTATTAGGAACTGAGCTAGACCCCTTACATACAATGAAGGACCATTTTCAGCATAACAAGACAATGCCATGCTTCTAACTTTTTGGACACAGTTTGGGAAGAACCTTTTCTGTTCCAGCATAACAGTGCCATAACAAGTTCCATAAAGACATGGCTGAATGAGTTCAGTGTGCTAGAACTTGACTGGCCCACACAGAGTCCTGACTTCAACCCCATCCAACACCTTTAGTATAAACTGGAACGGAGATTGCGAACCAGGCCTTCTTGTCCAACATCAGTACACGACCGCTTAAAAACGCTCTACAGAATGCACGGTACAAATAAACACACTCATTTTTTTTAAAAAGAAGTAGACCACTGTAGATTAGATTGTTTTATATTATCCTAGATATACAGTTAAAATTCCAACAAATTTCAGTCATATTCAGCAAATGTAAGCAATACTTTGAAAATCTGAATCTCTTTTCTCTGCCATTACTCAAGTCAGTCCTAAAGAAATGAATTCATTGAGAATTGTGGCTTATCCAGATAACTACACAACCTCACTGTGTTAAACAAGTTATTTCTTGATGCACTTTTTGTTTCAGGAAATTGCTGATAAATTGATGACAGCCCAGTGTCATGTTCTGTGGCTCAGGGAAAGAGGACACAAATGCAGGAGTGCAGAACCAGTAGGACCAGTAGGTGAACAGAACAGATGGGTCTTGAGGGAGTTGTATGAGGGAGCTCGCACTCTGGAATACTGGACCAACTGGAGGTGATATGGGAAAGACACAAACACCGGACCAAAAAATAATTACAGTCTGTAAGACGAGACACCTATGGTCATCACTAGGGAGAACAGGAAGTCAGGCACAAGACTAAAACAAAACAAACCTACTGGTGGAGCGGGGTGCGTGTCAAGGAAACCTCAGATCAGTGGACCGGCGACTTAGACCGCTGGGGACATGGCGGAGGCAGCTTGGATGACACCCAGGTGTTTGAATCACGTCAAGTTTATAGCACATCATACACAAAAAGGTTGTTCAATTAAAAAAATAAGATATAAAAACGATACAGATAATCTGAATATGCTAACCTTATATATGACAAGTGCAAATGTGTTGTACACGTTTTTATTAAGCAGTTCGTATCTTAGCTCTTTGGCTGAATAGAAAAAGATGACCCGGTTGGCTATTTTTTACAGGAGTTTCAATAGTAATGGTGAATAATATGACATGTGCATTTTTATCTCGATGCCAAGGCACACTGATTCTGATTTGGTGTCCCAACACCCCAACTAAGATACTTTTCTTTCCTTAACTTGATCGCCTGTCAAACGGTAACCACACCCCAGCCTGAACTTCCACCACTAAAACAGCCACTGTAAATACTCATTGTTATTGTTGGAGCCAGAATTATCTATTATTATTTAGGATTATGAATATAGGAAATATTGATTTATATTTACATTTCATACACAAACAAAACAAATAATATACTGATTTTGTTGAGCCTAATTTAGCCACGGAGCTCATTTCTCACAAGCAACTCAGGCAAGCCACATACAGCTTTATGGTTTTTGACCGCAACCGCATTGCACTACCATATTGTACAAGTGGAAAAATTCTTTACTACACTCAAGGTCCAATCCATCGTCATTTGGAGATCAAATTAATATCCTTTCATCAAACTGTTTACATGCAGAAAAAATAAATGCGTTAACTAAGGCTACACTGTAACAGTTATATACACTTTGTGACTCTGCTGCTAGAAATACAGTATCTGTCATAATACTGTATTCATTCATATGTAAACTGCACTAAATGTCTTGTCCTGTTCTGTTGCTCTTGTGTTTTTCTCACACCCTCCATTTGCAATCTGTGTATTTTGTTCAGTCTATATTTGTGTCGTCTGCTGGTGTTCCTGTTTATGTTCTTTGCCCCATGGTCCTGGAGGAACATTTCACTGTGTACTGTGTATTGTGTATGTGACTGAAATGACATAAACGTACATAACTTGAATCCTGACAGAATCCTCTGGCCATAAATTAGGCTGTGCTAGTGAAGCTGGTAGACTGTTACGGACTCCAGGCTAAAGATCACCACCTTTAGCCTGTCTGACACTTACATTACGACATTTGGCACAAGTTCTCATCCAGAGTGACGTACACTGGTGCTTCATAGTCATGTGCCTCACACTAGTAAATCTAGACTTAGTTTAAGAGCAGCTGGCACACTAACATTCTAAGTTAATACTCCACCTGTGCCCTGTCAGATTTCACAGAAGAGAAGACATGGTGACTCAGTTAAGTTGGTTTAGGGCATGAGAGTGTAGTGTAGTGGCCTCAGTGGACGGTCAATGGTTGTACAGTGGGTAGCGATGTTGCCTCACACCTCCAGTTTTGGGGGTTTGAATCTGGGTCCCAGCCTTGTTTGTGTGCGGACCTTGCATGTTCTCCTCATGGTGGCGTGTGTTTAGTCCGGGGTCTCCGGTTTCCTCCCACAGTCCAAAGAAACGTCGGGTTAATGGGGTATTCTTAATTGACCGTGAGAGAATGATATCCGTGTGTGTACCTGCCCGGTAGTGTGCTGGCGAACCGCCTAGTGTGAGTCCCTGCCTCTAGTAAGAATTAAGCGGTTACAGAAAATGAATGATACGAGCGTAGTGTAGCACTTATTGAACAAGTCGGACTTCTGTCTCCATTTTTTAGTTCTAACAGCCAGGGAAAGTTCGTTCCACCATTTAGGGGGCAAAACCAGTTTCGAAAGCAGGCCACAGCTGACTTAACTGTGTCACTATTATCTCTTTGGTCATCACAACATGGAAACAACATGTTTTACTCTTTGTGCAAAAAACCCCCCAAAAAAACAGCAATGGAGATACAAACTAACAACTGGGGAGAAAGAGACTGAAGGAACATTTAGAAGGGTTTCAAGCAGTGAATTCCATTTATCTATCCAACCATCTATTTACCTATCCATCCATTTTCTACCCCTTTGTCCTGCACTCAGGGTCTAGGATCAGCAAATTCATTGACTGAATTTATCTTACAAATTACACATTGATTTTATTATATAACACTGAGAAACATGAAGGCATACCAGGACATCACTAACAAGATAGCTGGGTTAGGTTTTCATCACATTGCTAAAGAACAAAAAAAGTCAAACAAGACTATAAATAGTAAAAGACCACAATGACAAAAGTGGTTCTGGCAGAAAAACTTTCCGCTGGTTCGACTCCATGGACGCGGTTTGGACAACCAGCCATAAACTGTGGAGACAGAACTGAGCTGCTGATGCGTGAGAAACACTGTTACTGACTGAGATCCACTGGAAAATCAAAGCGTGATGCAAGTTCAGTACCACCACAGTACAGTTTAGATACAGCACAGTTCCTGTGTGCCCATGGATTAGTGCCTTTAGACAAGAGCTGACTTGTCTGACTTTGTTTCTACAGACTTTGTTTTGTAATCTAAGATACCACAGTTCTTGTAAGCTCTTGTCTATCAACACCTATAACTCCCTGGCCACATGGCATGCAACCACCTAGAAAACCACAACAGTACAACTGACCTTTAGTCTGCATTGGTATTTCTTTGTCACACTCGGCTCTCTATTATTCTCTATTATTTTTATGAATAGCAGATTACTTAACAAAAAGGTTAGCCATGTATTAAGCTAGTAATTTGCACCTTTTGCCATTTAGAGGCGAGTCTCCTCTGAAATGTCATTTTTCCATTATTATTTTAACATTAAATATTTAAAAAGTTCAGTTCAATCTGTCTATGATTATCTACTTGTTCTAATATACCTTCTATAATGGAATATTAAATTCTAGGAGTGTGTTAAGCATTCAATACAAATAATACAAACTTTTACAAGAAGTGTGTATTTAAACTTAAATTACACAATTAACTATTGTGTAACTATTTTAAGTTAGGTAAAATAGTTTATGTAATTAATGTAGTTCATTCAACTAACAGGAGCATTTCTTCCTTTAAGAAGTCTCACTTATTTTAATTCTACCTTGTGGAGAGGGAGGTCAGTTTAGTATGAGTGCTAATCTTGCCACTAGAGGATGATATTGTACAGAGAATATTCTTGCAGTTGTAGTTTTTCACTAGGCTGTGTTTGTGTGGTTACTGATTGGGCTTTTTTTTTTTAAAATAATCCAATAACTGAGCTGTAACCAAAGTCATTCTGAGAGGTTTCATGTGAAATAGTTCATTGAAGAAATTTTAATGTATTATTTTTTTACACTAGGGTGTTCAGAGTGAGGGAAATGTTCCTTTATGCGGGGACCATTGTGCCTTATGGCCTGCAAGTACCTTTCTGCCATTAAAGGTTTTTCTGTTTTAATTAATTAAAAAAAAAAAAAAAAATTATCATAAAATAATGACTTAGCAGCAACGTTGCAGCGTATTCTAAATATATTTTAAAATAGTTCATGTAATATCTTTCTGAAATACTATTTCGAGTCATTAAGTACACCTTTATGAACAATTCTGCATTTCCCATCACACCGAAATTCAGAAATTAATGAAAAATTGACATTTTTCTTCAATTTGCCAGAGTAGCCTCCATCCATACCATCCATTTACAGTGTACTTATAAAGGTAATCCCATCAGGTTTCTTCTGATTTATAGGGCGTTTGTCTCCTCTACTCTTCTGTGAAGGTTTTACACTTGATGTTGGAACATTACTGTGTGGATGTGCTTGCATTCAGACACAAGAGCATTCGAGAGTTCAGGTGCTGATGCTGGATGATTAGTTTTTTTTTTCGTGAATGCTACATCTGATCCTAAGGATATTGGATGGAGCTCCATTATTGAATGCCTGTGTGAGCTATGGGCCTTAAACCAACCGTTGGATGGTTTTTCATTATGATTAGAATTTATCATGGTGAAGTAGCATTAAGTTCGGATTTTATACCAAAACTAGGCCTAAAAGACAGTACACGTACACTTTTTTCCCTGAGTCCAGATGTGGACCTCTTTTCTATGACCGTATCCCAGTGCACAAAGCAAGCTTCATAAAGACATGATTGAATGAGCTGGGTGTGAAAGAACCGGCTATAATGGTCAGGCAGCCCAATACTTTTGTCCATATAGTGTACATGTGGAGCCAAATGTTGATTCTTCAGTTTAGAACAAACACTAGGACTCTGTCACCTAAATAACCCAAATACTCTCCATAAAAATATAACAAAAACCTTTCTAATCTTCACTGAACTTACAAAGACTTGCGAAATATTCCTGGTGCAGCCTGTCTGTAGTGGTGAGGTCGTATTCATTCTTATAGCTCTCTGTAAGTCATACTGGGGGCAAGCCACAGAAAATGCAAGTGCAATCGCATCCAAAACACATTAAAAGATAGATCTATATTCAATCGCTCAAACCACTTCAGGAGGTGGTCTGGGATTCATTTAAGTCCCATGAATGCATATGCCTCTCCAAGACACATTTTAAAGTAAAAAGACCTCCCACAACTGTGTCGGCTTTTCTGCTTACAGAAGAGACAGCCCTTCGCACTGCCGTTTAATTTTAAGTCAGTGTTAACGCAATTGGTTCACGGTGACAATGATGCAGTAGGATAATTATTCTTAGTAGCCCTCACAACACTCTTTTGAATAGAACAGAAAATTGAGGGGCACAGGCCATTGGTTGTTGTATACATGCACTATATGAACAAAAGTATTGGGACGCCTGACCATTCCACCAACCGGGACAAATCCATAGACTTCAGTAGGCCCCCTTCTTGAACATCTTTCTGCAAGATTTTGGAGTTCCTGTGGGAATTTGTTCCCATTCATTCTGTAGAGCATCTATGTTGGATGAGAAGGCCTGGCTCACAAGCTTCTTTCTAGTTCATGCCAAAGGGCTCCTAAACTTCATCCACACCTGCACCACTTTCATTCAGATCTGGATGATCAGGTTAAGAGAACTTTTGGTGTCCTTTTCACAGTTCTCACTATTTGAATGACTATTGAGTTTGCAAGAAGCATTAACCTTCCAGATGCAATTCTAAACTAAAAAGAAAAAATTTGGTGGAAAACTTGCATGAGAACTAACCACTGCCTTGGTCTGAGATACTTGGTCGCTATCCGTCTTCAACAAATGTACCGTTCTGTAGTAAAACCCAACTATATAAGGCCATGACAGTGAGCAGAAGCTAACTGAGAGATGCCAAATAAATAAATAGATCACAAACTCACAGTTACGCTTCCAACAAAATCTATTAGTGGTGCCAACACTGTTAGCCATAGACAGCCTATCTGTCAACAATCTTGTTCATGAAGATCTTCACTTGTTATTTATCCCCATCAAGGCCCTCTTTTCTCTCTCTCTCTGGGTCGACCTGAGGAGGATGGGTTCCCCTTTTGAGTCTTGGTTCCCCCAGAGTTTACTTCCTTCAGCTGAGGGAGTTTTTCCTCACCTCTGTTGCATTTGGCTCACTAGGGGCTCAGACCTGGACTCTGCTTTATGACAAAAAAACTCTACATAAACAAAATGTAACTGAACTTTCCCAGTAAGTTATTTTTTGAAGCTGAAGCAGCCACTTCTTTCCCTAATGGTCATGTAAGTGAATGGCTTAGCATTGTGGTGCAGTTACTGAAGTCTTATTGGCCTTAGGCAGCTAGTAAGCCTAAGGAAGACTAAGCTGGTATACCCATAGGGCTTATAAAAAACCCACAGGTTTGGCACTCTGGTAGGTCTAGCTTCTGTGCTGAGAAAGCATGTACACCCCATGTGGTTGGACAGCTGCTGAGTCTAGAAAGACTGCCTGCAAAAACAACGATTTTTGGCCCGCCGCTCTTCAGCCAGATGAATTTATGCACGTTCGCGTAGCTTCTTAACTTTCTCCACTTAGCGAAGCTGCATGATTTATTGATATTTGTATTTCGCAATCTGCACTGAGCTCATATCTGAAACGGCCTGCGGAGCAGGGGCAAACAAGAGAGCAGAGGCAAACAAGAAGCAGAGCACGACAACAGAGCCCTCAACGCAAGCTGTCAGCAACAAACCTCTCTATTTTGGGAACCCTCTCCAAAAAGGTGCTTGAAGCAAGACTAATGGCTTTCCGATGTAGGAGCAAAGCTGCTTCATCTTATACTCTTAAAAGTAAGCGTCATTCTGTTCTAGGAAAAGAACTTTGATTCAATAGTCATTTGGCCAGTGGCAATGGAAAATTCTGGACACTAAAAACAACAAAAGAATTTGATTCTGCAACAAATTTACCTTGAAACGTCATAGAATTTCTTATAGTGCAACTTTATAAAACAAGTTAAAATCAAATGACAACTAACCAGGGCCAATTTTCGGTATTTGCTACATAGACAGTTGTTATGTGCCCCGTCCTGTAGGGGGCGCCATTCAGCTGAGCCCAGATCTGAGTGCTGAATTCGTGTAGGGCACAGTGTACAGTCTATAGTGAGCCTGAGAGCTCTCATCTCATCTATCATATGTATTGCTGACTGACTGTGACAATAACCAATAAAAATATTACTAGATCAGTTTTCCTTATAACAGCTGCTCAGATGTCTGAAATTTTCTTCATTTGTAAAGTCATATTGTCCACATCCAAGTCTGTGGTACCTTGAGTTTGAGTAGCCTAAAACATGTTTCAGTAATGTGTTTTTATAGAATTAATTTGGTCGACTATTTCCAAGTGTTCAACAGCTTTGTAGCTCCAGTTCTAAACTAAAAAAGCAAAGTTTAGATGCTAAAGTGAAAACTGTGTAAACTTCCCGTTTTTCACAGTTTGGGCTAGACCCCTTACTTCCAGTGAAGGATAGTCATAATGCTTCAAAATAACAAGACATTCTGGACAACGCCACGCTTCCGACTTTGTGAACCCAATTTCGGGAAGAACCGATTCTTTTCCAGCATGACTGTATCCATAAAGACATGGCTGAATGAGTTTGGGTTTGAAGAACTTGACTGGCCACACAGAGCTCAAGCCCACCCAGCACCTTTGGGATGAACTGGAATGGAGATTGTGAGCCAGACCTTCTCGTCCAGCATCAGTGTCAGACCACATTAAAATGAATGGACACAAATTCCCACAGAATCTCCAAAATCTTGCGGAAAGCCTTCCAAGAAAAGTGGAAGCTGTACTATTTGGGGGGGACCGACTCCATATTAAAGTCTGTGTATTTGAATGTAAGGTCACAGTGTACCGTCAGGGAAGCAATATGGGCTGCAGTTCGAACCTAAACAGCATTTGCGCGCTAAATATCTGGGGTTAGACGAAACTGTGCAAATGTTATTTTTTGCCAAATTATTCCTCACAGGCATCAATATTAAGTGAATAGATCACTAAAAGCATCTACAGTGGGATAAAGTGTTACTTTAAATACTTGTTTCTTCACATTCGCACATCACCATTAAAACCAATGAACCCAAAATAGCTCTTCCTAGGCATCGCTCCAAAGATCCCATTTTGACACCTTTATTTCCTCCAATTTTAAGAGTGTGGGGAGCCAGGGGCTTCTCAGCTGTATGTCCTTTGCTCTCCTGAAAGATAATTTCCCGCCTCCTTTCCGCCGGCAGAGGCTTTATGGCTTCACAGCCGCGTGCGAACTGTGCGGCAACAGAGCAGATCTTTTCCTCTCCCGATTCTGTCTCAGCTCTGCCGTCTGCTGTGCTTCCCACCGGCCGTGACCAGACGAGCAAGTATTTCTAACAGCAAACTGACAGCACAGATACCATATTCCCCATCCTTCCATAGCTCACCGCAAAAGCAAAGTCTACATTATGTAATTTCACCGCCACCACCCCAACCCAAAAGGACCCAACTCGCCCTCCTCAATAGATTCTAATCCTATTCATGTTGGATTGGGTTTGCATGGAAAAGTATTGACATTTAAAGGAATAGTTCAGCAAAAAAAAAACCCCATCAAATTTGTACACTTTCTACTTCTAAGACATTTTGTATCCAGATGTTGCTTCTTTAGTTTAGAACTGGAGCTGCAGGGCTTCTAATTGGTATTTGTTTCTGTTAAATACATTATAAAATACATTACATTAAAACGCCAATAAATGCTCTCAAACCTCACCTAGATCTTCTTTAAAGGCCTTAAAGTCTTGTGGATGTGATGTGATGCAGTCCTCTAATTTACCACAGCCCTGATGTATGAAATGAATACCTCTAGTGGTAAGATTTCATTCATTCTGAAAGCTCACAGTGAGTCACAGTGTGTCCTAAACCACACAGACTAGTGTGTATGAACCTAAAAACGAGTGCAGTTTGATCAGATTACAGTTTTGGTGATGCATTTTAACCGATACAATTTGGGTGACAGTTGAGTTCTAGTGTTTTCTAGCACTGTTAACCTCATTCTAAATTAAGCAGTTCTTTAGCAGTTCTAAATTAAAGAAGCCACATCTGATTAGATAAAATAAACCTTTATTTGTTCCACAAGGGGGAAATTTGGATTGTCACGGCAGAAAGTGGACAGTACAAAGATAAGTGCAGCAAAAATGTAATAGAATAAAATCTATACCAACAGTACAGTATAGAAGGTACACTATACAACAATCTAGAAATATATATATTTATATTAGGGATGCACCATATATTCGGCCACTGAAAATTTAGGGGGCGAAAATGGCAAAAAATGAATTTGTTTCATTGAAAAAAATGAATATGTTTTCTTTTACGCGGCCTCAACCTGCACATGCCAGATTGGATTAGAATCTACATCTCTGCCATGTGGGTGCATTTTGATATATCTGAGAAAGACGTGCGGAAAGCCGTTTGTAAAGCATGCAGTGCCAAAATTTCTAGAGGGGGTGCATCCGCAAAGACTCTCAACGTCAGGATTTATTTATCATATAAAATCAAAACATTCCGATCGAGCACAGAAGGGGCCAGACCCTTCGAGCACACCCACTCCGTCTTTGTTTATGAAAAGGCAAGAAAGATTTCCAGTGATTCTAGTTAATATATGGGTTATGCCAGTCTTTGCTTTAATACACTATTTTGTTTTAGGCCTACAGAGAATTTTGTTATAACTTTCAGTAGTTTTAAAGCCCTTGTTCTGAATGCACTTTGTTCATGCACAGAATATCAAGTTGTCCCTGGCTGCCCACCGCTGGATCTGCGAATCACTTGAGTCACTATTGCCAAATTGACAGCGGCCGGTCAAATTACCACGGCCGATCCGGTTCAATCGAGACCTCGGATTCGTGATTCATGAGTCATTTAATGGATCCACCCGGATGAGTCGTGAATCGCTCAGCTCTAATAGCACAGAGACATGGCGACCGGCGGTGATTCTGATGAGGCGGC
>JBBPDH010196246.1:0-15719 GCA_037974565.1 Clupeocharax schoutedeni | reverse complement strand
GGGCGCTGACAAGCCGAATCAATTAGCCCTGAAAAACCTTCCCAAACGCAATTTCTCAGGCAAAAATAGATCGTTCAGCGGTGACTGGTGTGCAAACAGAGACTGGCTAGAGACGCAAAATTCTGTTGAATAACAATAACTAAAATCAGCTCTTGATGTATCTTACTGCATCACCTGCGTTTATTTGAATGACAGCTTGCTATTCTGTACCTACATTCGCCTATAAAATGTGTGCCCCACCAAAACAATGCAAGGCCCGTCCGTAAATCTGTGTCTGGCGCCGGGTCTGCTTTTGTAGGATAAGTGTAATGGTCAAAAATGTAATTTGGATTGGTTTTCATTAATGAGCAAAATGACGAAAGAATTTTATAAGCTTAAGACGTATAGACAAAGCTTTGCTGTGATGCTTCTACCATTATTTGCCCGAATAGAGGTGGGTATATAACACATTACCTCCAAATTTAGTGTAGTCTAAGACTTATGGTCTTATGATCTCATAACATTTTAGCAGAGATAAATAATATGAGCAAGCATAATAATAGGCATAACAAAGAAGAAGATCGAGATAAAAATCCAGCACCTTCAGTACATAAAGGACCTTAAAGGAACTCTCTATCAAACTCTATCTTGGGTACACTGTTTAGATGGCATTTTACAATGAGAGCTTGCAGAGAAATTGGGTACATGAAGGGGTATCTTTTTCACTCATAAATTTAGAATAGTTCTTAAAGAACATTTGAAGCAATGGCAAAAACTAAAATGCAGGAAACTGACATTTTTGTGGATTTGTGTATAAAAGATACATTTTTAAAATGAAAAGGATCGATATAACTAAAGTAGGTACTTTCTATGTAGGCTGGCTGTTTGGATAAACGGTTTTAAATTACGTAAATTACAAATATTTGTTTCCTAAATTGTTAGCTGTGCAGAACGAATCATATTTGTAGACACTGCCAGTTAGAGAACACATGTGGTGTCTAATAATGCACACACAGTCGTTAACTAAGGCCCATCATTAATCTTATTAGTACTAATGAGACATAAACATATCATTATACAGTTTTTGTATTTCACTTAGTAGTTCGCGTGCTAATTTGGCTCTACCTATTTATGAATTTGTTTATAAGTAAAACAAGAACACCAAGCAGTACATATGCCAAAGTTTATTCCACAAAAGAAAATGGACACAGCAATCAAGTGCCAGAAAGAATATTTACATCATAATCGTGGCACATGAGCAGGCCAGTAAATTAAGGAGGTTAAAATCTGTACAGACCGCAGCTGGCAGTGTTCATGATGCGAGTCAGCGACCAGCTCAGACTCAGGACCGCTCCTTCTGGCTGAGAATGTCCGACAGCTCCTTGATGTACTCGATTGTGTACTTCAGTGTCTGGATCTTGGTCAGCGGCTGCCCTTTGCGGTTGTAGACCGGGGGCAAGTAATCCCTCAGCTGGTGCAGGGCCTCGGCCAAACTCCTCATCCGTAGCTTTTCCCTCTCGCTCGCCTTCATGCGCCTCTTGCTCGACATCTTCGGCTTGTGTTTCCGCGGGTCGGTCCCGGTTGTCCTGCCCTGTGGGCTGCTGTAGGTAAAGTTCTCGAAACTCGGCTCGCTATATTCACCCTGCGGCTCCGGCGAGGAGCGGCTGGAGTAGGGCGAAGAGTCCGGGGACGATGATGTGTAGGCCAGCGAGGCCTGTTGGAGGTCACTCAAAGTCCTCCAGTCCCACTGGGACACTATCTTGGAAGTCATGGTATCCACATCCGTCTGAACGAGCTCCTCAGCGAGGCTAGTCATATTGTTGTTAGTCTCGCACTCTGGCTTGTGGTTAAAACACACACACACAGGTGAGGGGGATTTATACCAGCGCAGAGTTTACGAGCTCACAGCTTTTGGGAAAGTTCAAAGAGACCCCAAAGTGACAAAACGGGACGAAGAAATGACGTTCGTTGTCACCGTGGTGCGAATAAAGTCGACACGATGTGGTAATGAGTCCAAGAAAAGAAAATAATTAGATTGCCTTTGTGGGAGAATACTTTTAGGTCGACTTATCAGCCACTGGCAGTTATATGTGATACATCTCGGGGAAATTCCCTTGACAAACCATCAGGGACATTTATTTATGTGATCGAGAGGAACTTGTGTCCAATAGTAAGTCTATGTTAAAAACGTCGGACAGAAGAACGCACACGACACTTGGCAGTATTTGAAGTTTTGTTCGGAGACTCATTCGGGGATCTACCAGCAAAACACATTAAAGAGAGTAACGGACAACATCTGTCAGTTCGTTTCGCTTCTTGGAGGCCTTTCATGTCTGCAAAGGTGTGCAACATGGCACCACTGCGGTGAAGAAAGAAGCAGTAGCATTCGCTTGGTAATAAACTGTGGTGTTTGTCACTGCGTGACCAAACGCTTACGTGCCCCTCACAGAAAGGAAGCCACACGTTTAGTCATTTTATGTCTTTATTAAGACCACTCTGTTATTTTATCAATGAAAACAACAAAATCATTCTACCTTTCATTATGGCTAGATGGCTGGCGTGGCTGCAGGCCTTTATTAAAAATAAAAATAATGTCACTACTTTGAACCAACCAGAAAGATAAAACACGCAGAATCAGATTAGCCCCTTCTTGACAGGAATTAAAATCTGTAGCCATAACACAACTGAGGTATTCATGGACATTAACATTTCTGCTGGCTATATGTAGAACTCCAGAAACCATATATATCCACCTCACCACTAAACACAAGTTACGTCAGATGAATGGAAAAGAACATTCTACAACAGTGTAAATTAGAGATAACATTCAGGCAAAGACAGGACATACCAACTCAGTCTTTGTGTTTGCTGGTAAATGTTGGGGTGGTGTGCTGTGTATTTTATAATTGGTCTGTAGAACAGCACCCTTTTTACTTAATAAATTTAAGTTTTAACCTCTCTGCCAGCGGCCGGGGGCTCTCAAACAAAGCATCGGAATCATCTTCATCAGAGTCTGACAAACGGTTGGGATGCACAGTATTCAGCTGCGTTTTTATGGGTAGTGTATTGATTCTCTCCTGTTTAGTCAGATGAGGGGATGAAACAGTCTTTTTAAAAAAATGTTGTTTGGGCTTTGCTTTGAAGTTGCATTTCTTTTGTTCTTTTCCAAGACAGATCTCTGTATCACTCTCTTCAGTGGAAAACCCCTGATTAATACAAATACTTCTCTTGCATTCACTCTGTTGGTTTGTCTGGTCTTGGTCGCTTGATGGTCTGTTATTACTAGTGTCAGACTCACTTCTCAGTACAGAAGAGATCAAGGAGTGCTTTGGTTTAACAAATGTGTATTTTGGTTGCACTTGATGAGGGAGGCACTCTTTAGGCTGCTGAGTTTCAGTGGACACTGTTTTTTTCTTTGAGGCTTGAATAGTGGGGTTACGTCTCCTAGGTCCTGATTTTTGATCCTGAGAGTGGAGAAGAATTTGCTGATTCTTACATAGCAGTTTGGATGGGTTAGAATTTTTAGACAAATCTGCTTTTTTAATTTCAGAACCAGTATTCTGAACCTTAAGTGTTAAGTGTTCTCGGACATCTAAAGAGTCTAAAGATTTTATCACATTCCTCATTATAACCCTCTCCCAGAGTGGACGATCAGTGAGAGACTCAGCCTGTGGAACTGCTAATTCTGCATCTTCTGAAATAAGATCAGTGGATGAGCCATCCTCAGTTGTTTTGTGTTCTTCATCCATATTTTTCATTGGTCTCAAATCAGCCACACTGCACTGAGGCTGAGGAGATGTTGAGGCAGTGAAGGATAAAGCATCCCAGTCTATACTGCTTAACTGCAGTTCATCAAGCACAGCAGATACAGAGAGAGGGTGTTGGGGCTGAGAGCATGTGCCTGTGAGGCAAGGGGAAGGGGGAACCTCTGGCTGGATTTCACACAGATTTGCTGACGTTTGCAAGGGCTGTGGGGCATCAAGAGTAGATGTTTCCGGAATCATTATATTGGGCAAGACTGACTCTGAGGGTACTGAGGGTTCTGTAGCCTTCTGTAGTGACATTTGAGCAAAGAGATCAGAAATTACATCAGAAGAATCAGCTGACTTCTCTCTTCCAGACTTGTTTTTTTTTCCTGACAACAAATGAAATGCATCAAATGAATTCTTAATACAATACAGTTCACATAATACTGTTACTCATAATACAGCTAGAACAACTACAACCTAGAGGCCATTACAAAAATCCACCTCAATACAGTGCACAGTATTCTGAGAAATCAGGAATTCAAGTTATGGAGAATGAGTCAGTATTGTTAACTGAAACAATAAACTGCATACAAATTTAAGCAACCAAGATTTAAAGATTTAAAAGCTATATGAAACTTTAGGATAGTAATCGCTTTTACTAAAGTAACGTGTTCCAGACTATGGTACATTTGAACAATAGCTGATATACTTGCCTTTTAACATCAACATTCTGTTCAAGTGCAATATGGCAAACTAAGGACCTCAGAGGCAAAGTTGAGTCTAATATACTGGATTAATGTATTAGTCCATTAGTCCCTCTTGCTACACTTCCTAAGGATGCGCATCCTATACTATAAAGTCCATATACAAGGGCAAAGAAACCTAGGGTAACATGCATGTGTTCATGTATCAAACTTTAAGAAAAAAAATTAACAAATGTAATAGTAGAAGATCAACATTTGAAAACAAGAGTGTATATCCGCTCTAAAAGCCAAAAAGGTTGGAACACAGAAGTAAATCCACAAAAAAAATAAAATACCGTTTTATGTGAAAGCTTTGGCAACCACTGATCAAAGGAAATAAGAAAAGAAGTTAATACAATTTCCATGGAACAAACTTAACTTTTAGTGCACAATTACCACTGATTTTCTGAATTTAGTATGCTGTGAAAAAAGCTAAAAGACAATATGAAAAATAATTGGGCACTCTTTCAGTGAATCAACTAGTTATTTTTTTTAGGTCTCTGTTTTAGGTCTTTTTTTTTTTTTAGACCTATTTTTAGACCTACAGTTTGTTTGTTTTTTTAGGTTTTTGGCTTCAGGGTCTTGAAAGAATGTCAGATTTTCTTTTATCATATTTACATTTGTTCCATGCAAAGATTGTGTTAGTTTAGAACAACAATATGTTTAATTTGACCAGGGTGTTCAAACCTTTGATACAGCTAGATATTATATCATTCATACAAACCTGATTCCAAAAAAGTTGAGACACTGTACAAATTGTGAATAAAAAAGGAATGCAATGATGTGGAAGTTTCAAATATCAATATTTTATTCAGAATACAACATAGACAACATATGTTTAAACTGAGAAAATTGTTTAAGGGTAAGTTGATATTTAAATTTCATGGTATCAACACATCTCAAAAAAGTTGGGACAAGGCCATGTTTACCACTGTGTGGCATCCCCTCTTCTTTTTAGAACAGTCTGCAAATGTCTGGGGACTGAGGAGACAAGTTTGAAAGACAAGGTTTGAAAGATCTGAACTGCAGGCTGGCCATTTCAGTACCCGGATCCTTCCTCTATGCAGCCATGATGTAGTAATTGATGCAGTATGTGGTCTGGCATTGTCATGTTGGAACATGCAAGATCTTCCCTGAAAGAGACGACGTGTGGATGGGAGCATATGTTGTTCTAGAACTTGGGATATACCTTTCAGCAGTGATGGTGCCTTTCCAGATGTGTAGGCTGCCCATGCCACACGCACTCATGCAACTCCATTCCATCAGATGCAGGCTTCTGAACTGAGCGCTGATGGCAACTTGGGTTGTCCTTGTCCTCTTTAGTCCGGATGACATGGTGTCCCAGTTTTCCAAAAAGAACTTCAAATTTTGATTCGTCTGACCGGAAAACAGTTTTCCACTTTGCCACAGTGCATTTTAAATGAGCCTTGGCCCATAGAAAACGCCTGCACTTCTGAATCATGTTTAGATATGGCTTCTTTTTTGACCTAGAGCTTTAGCCGGCAAGAGCAAATGGCACAGTGGATTGTGTTCACCGACAATGTTCTCTGGAAGTATTCCTGAGTCCATGTTGTGATTTCCATTACAGTAGCATTCCTGTGTGTGATGCAGTGCCGTCTAAGGGCCCGAAGATCACAGGTATCCAGTATGGTTTTCCGGCCTTGACCCTTACGCACAGAGATTGTTCTAGATTCTCTGAATCTTTGGATGATATTATGCACTGTAGATGATGATAACTTCAAACTCTTTGCAGTTTTTCTCTGAGAAACTCCTTTCTGATATTGCTCAACTATTTTTCGCTGCACCATTGGGGGAATTGGTGATCCTCTTCCCATCTTGACTTCTGAGAGACACTTCCACTCTGAGAGGCTCTTTTTATACCCAATCATGTTGCAAATTGGTCCTCCAGCTGTTCCTTATATGTGCATTTAACTTTTCCGGCCTCTTATTTCTGCCTTTTTGAACATTTTTGGAATGTGTAGCTCTCATGAAATCCAAAATGAAATAAATATTTGGCATGACGTTTCAACATTTGATATGTTATCTATTTTCTATTGTGAATAAAATATAAGTTTATGAGATTTGTAAATTATTGCATTCCTTTTTTTATTCCCAATTTGTAGTGTCCCAACTTTTTTGGAATCGGGTTTGTTATTTATGTTGATGGCATACCCTTGAGCAAGGCATTTATCCACTAAAATCACTAGGTACACTCTCACTGCAGTGTATATACAAAAGCAGTGTAAATATGAATAAATATGTATGGACCACTGTGCAACACCTTGTGGTGATCAAAATGTGGGGAACTGCTAGGATTTGACTGTGCACGTGTAAGAGAATAGTGAGCTGAAGTCCAAAGTGTGTCACATCTACATCCTCAGGAAAAATGACCATCATGCATCCCACAGCATCCCATAGCTTGAGAAAATAATGGTTGGGCTTGAATTTTGGGAAATGATTGTGCTAAAGTTTAAAATTCAATCGTTCCTCTTAACTTAAGAAGGTAAAATACCGAGCAGATTATTGCTTTCAGTGTATATAGCCATATACATTTATATAGTGTATATCGGTCTTCTATGTGAATTGTAATGATACAATTTGTTTGATTTTTATCGAGCAGTGAACAATGTTTGTCAGGATTTTACTACAAAAATGCAAGGACATGACTTTTCTCATATTTCAAAAGGAAATTAGGAGCGAACTGGGCTTTTGAAGACGTGCTGAAAATTTAATGAAATTAAATGAAAGATGACTTTATGCATGAGATATAGAAAAAAGTACAAACTCTTTGATTTGTTTTCCTTGGCTTCTTCCAGTTCCTTGTTGAAGAGTTGAACCATGTGTGGGAACGCAACTGAGAATAGGTTCTCCTCTTCCACTGTCCTCACTACATTTGGCTCCTCCGGAGGCATGTCGTCAGGAAATACATAATGATCTGCAGAAATCACACATAGCTTTGAAATACAACCCTAATACATACATTCCAGTTAATTTCTAAACACAGGAAAATCACCTGTATTCTACAGATGCTTGTTTTATTAAGGTAAAACCAAATTCTTTGTTTGCAAACGTTTGCTCACCCCAGTGAAATGTTTTGATAATTTTTGTGAAATTGCACATTTTTCGCAGAGAATACACTTCTGCATATAAATTGCAGTTAAATTGTTTCATTTATTCAGAAAAATAAATAAAATTAAATTGATATTAAGCTCATGTTCAGCAAAAAAAAAAAAAAAAACAAAATGTAAAAAAGATGTCTCTGGTCTACTTTTCTACAATTTTGTCTTTTTGGCCTTACACGTCTACCAAATTTAGCAGAAAATGTGATATTTCCTGATATTAACAAAACATATTTTCTTGGTTTTTATTGCAATACCTGTTAAAAACACATTGTTATGAAACTTCTATGTTTGTGTGCATGCACAAGGGCTTGTACAATAGAGTGGGGGGGTGGGGGGTGTCATCAAAGTTGAGTGTATAGAGGAAGCAGGTTTAGCACTTCAGGGGTGATACATTTGTTCCGTCACCTGTGGCTCACAAATCACAGCACCTACACCTTATTCACATCTCTCTTCACAACAAGACACTAACAAGACCAACAGTGACATTCATCACACTTGTATTGTTACACACCAACAACTATCTCTCAAACTAAATAAGCACACAGAATTTAAAAAATCTTTAAGCAAGTCTACTCACTAACTTCAGATCAAAAGTTACTTACCTGAGCAGTTAAACCAGGAACGATTCTCAGGCCTTAGACATAGTGATAATACAGAAACATGACTTCTACTGACCATCTCCCAGACAAAGGAAATGTGTTGTCTCACCTGGTTTGTGCCAGAGGACTTCAAAGCAGGAGATCCCATTTCTTATGCGGCGCTTGTATATTCTGTTTGGATAGGTCATAAAAATTACTAGCTTTGTATAAAATGATTGACTGTTTTCATTAAACATATACCTATTTAATAAAAGTTAACTTTTTCTGATTTGTCACATAATAAGAGAGAAACATACCGAATGGGTTGTATCTGCCCTACTACGTTTTCTGTTCCATATCTTCTGTTTATAAGCTCTGTGTAGGTCATCATTGCCAGGACCTTCTCACTGGTATAATGTTTTTGCCATTCCATTTTCTCCAGAGCAAAGTTCTGGCAGACACAGTTGAGAAAAGTATATGATACTGGGCCAGGTATATCCAGGTATCATACATAATATTTATATAGTACTGTGGATACCCCTTCTAATGGTTAAGCTAAGGATACATAGTCTATACAGACTAACATTGGTAGTAGAAAGGGTCATACTTCAAATTATGTTAACTTTGCCACAAGTATTATGGAAAAGGATGCATCTAGAAGCAACAACAGCACAGCCCAAAAGAAGTCTATTTTCACTATGTACCTTTACATCATAAAGAATATAGGATCTAGTACCTGCATTAGAAATATGTTGGGTTTCCTTCTTTTGAAACTATGCACAATTTTGTCCTTTGGAACCAGAAATTCACTAATGATCTGAGAGATGAGATGAGATTCATAGTAAGTCACACAAATCACATGAGGGTAATTCCAAGTCACATCAGATAAGATCCTGGAGATATGTTGCTGTATGTCCTGAATTATGTTCATTTTCTTTTTTACATTTGACCGATAACAAAAGTCTATTAAGTTTTTTAGCAGCACTGTTTTGTCTTATTTCATTATTAGGAGTTAAAGGCTGAGTGTTCAAATCTAAGAAGTTTAAAGATTAATAAACATACGAATTCTCCTTCAACAAATGTCTTCTTTGTAATTCAAATAAGAGTTAGTTATTTTTAATAATTATATTAAATCAGCTGAATTGGCAAAACAAAGCTTGTACATGAAGACAATATGGGAGGACCTTGCAACTTAAAAAACATTCACAGAATTTCCATTCTTTAAATAAGGCAACATTACCCTTCTGTGCAATATCTTTCTCTTTTTACATTATTACTGTTTTGTCAAAGGACACACGAGTGTTGTATGTACACATTTTCACACATTTTCACTGTGTACATATACATGTACAGGTTATACACACGCACACACACACAGATGCCTACAGATCTCTATTTATATTTTTTGTATATATTTTGAAGTTGTACTTTTTATTTTTATCTTGTAAAAATACGTGTTGTATATCAATTAATCTACTGTTTTGCTACTCTTACCTTTTACTTTGTATTGTAGTAATGTAAATGTCCCAACTAATAAAGATTTATGTTATCTTCTATTCACACACAAAAAGCTTCTATTAAATAGCTGTCTACAAGCATCTGTGGCCCAAGATTTTAAAAATGCAGCATTTTTGCAGATCTAATAAGAACATCACCACATTCTTTGGCGTCTTCTGAGCATTTAGACAAGAAACACACATACGATATGTGACTAGGAATCCTATCTTTGGAGATATATCCCAAATAAGGCTTTCTAATTAGCTTTTTATTATACATTACAGTTTTCAATAAGAGATCAAATGAATTCAGCTAAAATACTTTACAGACTTTGATTTAAAAACAACCAAAATACCAACAACAAAGCTATCTGAACTAAGGTATAATTACCATCACAACACTCATATACTTACCTCTGTAAAAGGAAACTTATTACATGCAAGTGTTTTCCTGTGAACAGAAATAGTAATTAAAGGTAGACTATCTTATTTATTTCAACACAGTAGTAGTAATAATATGAAGAAGAAGAAGAAGAAGAGGAATAGTAATAAATAATGGTGTATATGTCACTTTCATTTTTTTACAAAGATGTAAAATTGGATGTTAACACACTTTTTAATGTTACTTTCCACAGAGGAGGCTTGGCGAACATGCTGAGCTTGGTGCCATGCACAAGGACACTGGGAGTTGTAGTCGTGAGGCTGGCAGAACTGATTACTGACACAGAACACACATCCACTACGCTCATGAGATTTTGCAGAGCCTAATGCAGGTGGAATAGATAAAAATTTTAAACATGATTTTCTACCATTTGGTAATACTGTTTAATCAAAATGTGATGATCATACTACAACATAAGACAATTATGCTCATCCATATGGTTAATTAAATATGAACCAAAAACATTAAGCTATCTCACCAGGATGACGGCACACCATGCAATGGCTGACCCTCTTCATAATACTCTCATGAGTCTCTGAACTGTCTGTCTTCCATTCACTGAACCTTAAGAATACAGACACAAACTTATAGAACTGGTCAGTTTTAACACTGGTCAATCTGTGTTGAATAAAATGTTGAATAAAACATAGTTCTATGTCATAAACATCAGTTGCTTGATTGATGAGAAAACTGCACAATACAATTAACACATTATAAAGAGTGGGGTATTTCACATTTTGCAGCAGATTGTTTGAGATTTTATGCAAAAAGGGTTTACACAATCCATGACATCTTAAAACAAAAAACTTTTAAAAGCTAACGATGTTTTTTTTTGCCAAACACACACACAAAGTGAATACTGGCTAAATCATTATATAAAACCCATTTTGTGTTCTAAATTTTAAAGCTAATATTTATGTATTTAGAAGCTTTTTCTAACTTGTGAATTGTTTTACAAGGAACAAAAATAATGAACAAATAAATATTCAACATTTTATATAATTCAAACACATTTCCTCTAATAAAAAGTATTTAAACTGAAACGTGATCAGGGAGGAAGTAATTTAAATTCTGTGACACACACCATTGACTCAGATAACTGTGACTATCAATGGGCTTAAACATTATTTAATAATGGTTAATAATTAAGTAATTTAACTGTATGAGTTAGCTGCATTAAATATATATGGATGCTACATTCCTGGATTCATCAAATGATTATTGAATTTTCGTGATCTAGCTTAGGTGAGTTGGGGTGGGGAATAGTGAAACTTTGCAGCACTGTGGGATGTCAGGAGAAGAACTAAGAAACAATTATCTAAAAAAGCCTTTAAAACCCTCTTTTGAATACCTGTGTACCTACTTTTGGAGAAGAGTTTGCCCATTCAGATTCTTTATCAGCTTAAGAGTTTGCTCTTTACCAACACCTTCAACACCCTTAAGCAGAAGAAAACAAACAATTAGTCCTAATATAGTTCTTATAAATGGATATCAATTATGTACCTGTCCAATGTGGAAATCACATGATATTTCTGTGTAGTTGAAGACACCTTAGGTATGTAATCACAGCCAAGGAGCACAGCCAGGCCCACAAGTGTCTCTCGTTTCAGTTGCAGCTCAGTTTCCACTCTGGACATTTTGTAGCAGCCTATTTGCGGGTTCTAATGTGCACAAGAACAGATGTAAAGAAAAAAGTCATTTTTAATTTTGAATGTTTATAAAATTTGGCAATAACTTTAAAAAGTGGCAGTGTAGATGCGAGTTAAATGGACAAGGGGAACAGGGCACTGTGGCACAGTTTGAGAACAACTATTTTAGAGAACTACAAATAAAAGTGGTAGCCAAGTTACATTTTGTTACAGATTTGCACTTTTTATTCATTTCTTAGGGTGATGAATGTTTTATATTCACTCGGTCTGTGATAATGCTTTGACCCTCTCCAGTTTTTTGTTTAGGCACTTTCTTCTGCATTAACCATTGTTTGTAATATTTAATGTAATAATACTTTTTAGACTACTCAATCCACATGTAGCTAGTATGTATACATGTATTTCTTTACTTTTATTTGATGAGTTTTTACACCTGCTGTCTTCCCTATTTACCCCACCCCTTAGCTCTTTAGCAAGTAGTGTCTTAAATAATCTTACCCTCAACTTAGCCTGATCAGTATCAAGCCAGTTGGGAAAACTGGACACAGTGATGCCAGAAACGGTCTGGCTAACTATAGGCAAGTCTTTAGTAACTTTTTTTTAAAAGATCTTTTAATTTCAGTTTTGTAAATCAGTTCTTAAACACTGCATCTGCTAGGACGTGTGTGGTTATCTCCCAGTTGATATTCGCTAGGTTTGTTAAAAAAAAAAAGAAGTTAAACTGTGATGTTACTTTCTTCAGTTATTTATTTAATATAAAATTGCAAATTGTTTTATTGTGAACAAATCAGTTGACTGTTTGGTTTGAAAAAGTTCATTTTGTTTTTACCTTTGTGGCAACAAAAAAGCGATTGGATAAGAAACGGAAACATTTAAATGATACCCATCTCTACATGTGATCCCCCTAAGAAAAAAGCCCTGTAAGGATTTCAAGAAAAAAACCTTTGTATTCATATTGAAGTTTCTGTAGACAGTTTGAGCGCCGTAAAGGAAAGCGTCTCCATCGCTAGTGATGCAGCCATCCACCAAGCCCTGTGCATCCATGAAGGCACACATAGCCTCTGCCTCACCTGCTGCAGTTACCCATGGTATGCCCAAGTAGTCTAACATCTCAGCACACTGTGGGGGGTGAGAGAGAGCGTGAAAGACACCAAGTTTTTATGTCATGTATACATGTTATGGTAGTTAAGCTACTTCTTACTAATCTAAATCAGTGCTCTCCAGCCCTGTCATAGAGCACTTGTTAAAGGGCCAAAACATTTTTGCTCTTTAGTTCAATTTGACAGTGAAATTAAGAAAAAAAAACATTATTTGATGTACATTTAGTCCAAGAGACCAAAACCATGTGAATCACAATTACTGTCACTCTAAGGTGTAAAGTGACCATTTGTCATATGTGAACACACCACATTTACGGCATTTATCAGACGCTTTTATCCAAAGTGACTTCCATTCTCTAACTACAGGGGACAGTCTCTCCCTGGAGCAACTTGGGGTTAAGGGTCTTGCTTAGGGACCCACTGGTGGTGCTGAAGGTAGGATTCGATTGGGATTCGGACCAATGACCTCTTGGTCTGGAGACAAGAATCCTACTCACTGAGCTACCTCCACCACAGCACAGCACACAGCGTGCACAGCATAAAATTGTTCAGTGCATTTAACCCATTCACCTGAATGAAGCAGCAGGCTGCCATAGTCACACTGCAAAGCAGTGTGGGGACAGTAGCTTGCTCAAGGATGCCTCAGTCGTACCACTGGCAGTCCTGGGATCCGAACCCATGACCTTCTGATTACAGCGGCAACTCCACTTCATGATATCATGCAGAGGCCATGCTAATGTTCTCTTTATTGTCGTTCCTGTTATTTGGAGCTGTGCAGCTGACTGTATATGGTAGGTGTATCTCATAAAATGGTCATTGAATGTAGGCACCAAGTGGGGATCTCTCAATTTTGCATTAGCATAAACATTAGCCAATTATATGAGCATCAAGGTACCAATAGGGGCTGAAGAAAATGCATGATTTAGCTTTACCTCTCTAAGGACAGCATTGAAGCGCCCCCTGCCAGTGTTTTTGACTGTTGCTGGCTTATGGACACTTTTGGTGTTATTACCACGGAAAGCCATCTCTGTCCTCTTGTTCATAGTCTCTGCTTTGATTTCCGGAGCTTCTCCCTCCATTACGAAGACAAGCTTTACACCCATGCGCAGTAGAAAAGACACACGGAAAAACAAATTGCTACAAAAAAAAAAAAAGGTGTTGAAAAAGTTGCATTTGGTACATAAATTATACAGTATGCACACAAAAATATACATGTCTATATTTGTAGAATGTACTTTTATACTATACAACAACCCCCCAGTTTTACGCAGATCAAGAATTGCAGATTCAGTCACACACAGATTTTTTTTTGAGAACCGAACCGTTATACGCAGAATTGCCCACAATAACACGGAAACTGAAAATATCCTCCGCCTTTTTGAGCTTTCTTGTGGCAATAAATATAATTTTTCGGACGTTTTCACACAAGGGGAATCAGGGCAGGCTCTAGCCGACCTAGAAGCACTTTTTTTGAATTCCACACCAGGGTTGAGCCCCCCGCACTCCAAGCTCAATTTCTCAGTGGTGCAAGAACTCTTCAAACTCCACAGTTTGATTGATCTCCAGATGATATTTCCAATGAGCCCTCAATTGTATTTTTAGAATAGTTTGTTAGTATGACCCATCTTCCCCTACTGTGTAAACAGTAAATCATAGTAATGACAGCATTTTATACCTTTGATGCTTTGTACCGGAACGAATGATGACATTAATAGCTACCCTGTAAGTATAGCAGAACTGGTCACAATAACACTGCATGACTTCATAAAGATTTGGAGTCACAGATAATGTCTATGAAAACATTCCTGATTCTTACCGTAGATAGGGTTTTATGACTTTGCCCATCATGCCTTGGACGTGCTGGGCTTCACAGATCCACAAACTCAGATCCACAGCCAGAGTTTTGCCTGTAAGACTGTACAATGGTACAGACTCTTGCACTGGACTCAGAATTGACCACAGCTCAGTCACCCCCATGCCTGACCAGCTAACAGGAAACCCAGTCCGAGACAAGAAAAACATATCACAGAAGGGTTAACAAAGGGTTCATAATTATTCTAAAAAATTTATCGTAACATTATTATATATTAAAGATTAAACCTTTCAAAGATTGGATTGCCCATAAGCTCCCATAAAATCTCATTTTTGAGACCTTTAATCGGTTTGTTCAGACTAATTCCATTCAGTGAAATTACCAAAGCCTCCTCTATAACAGGTAGCACATTTTCAACAGATTAAATATTTAAATATGTGCAGATGGACTGATTATATGGAGGACATATTATTTTGCCTTAAAACTGATCACACCTCAGGTAATACAAAATAGCGATGTTTGACCTGGAGAACAACACATTAAAGGTCATTATGCACTTATGTTTCTCATCTGTCGCCGTGGAATCATTTTAGTTCTAAATTATTAAAAATATTGTAGTGACCTGCCAGATAAACAGACACCGGATTGACTCGAGCACTTTCTTTATTAAATGATCCCTTTGACAATAGAGCTTTTGTTTTGGCCACAACTCACGCCACTAGAAACCACGATAAACCTCCCTCCTCTCTCTACCCCAACCACATGCACACGCCCCTCTGCTGTGCGCCGTCTCTCTCTCTCTCATTCTTACACTCCCTCACCGGACGAGCGTTACGCTGCGTTCTCTCCCCTCTCCCTAATGACAGTAACAGGTCTGACAAGAGTAACAGGGATGATGAAACACATTCTTCAGCACACTGTACATATTTGTATCTTTAAAAAAAATCACACTGATATTATTATACCTTATAAGTAGGGCTGCAACAACTAATCGATAAAATCGATAATAATCGATAATGAAATTCGTTGTCAACGAATGCCGTTATCG
>JBBPDH010196192.1:0-15728 GCA_037974565.1 Clupeocharax schoutedeni | reverse complement strand
ACACACACACACACACACACACACACACACACACACACACACACACACACACACACACACACACACACAGTTTATGACTCACTAGAAACATTTGAATGTTCCAGTGAAACTGCTATAATTTGATAGAGGGACAGCAGTAGCAAACAGAATTCTAAAATAGCCTTGCCCTGGACATTCTGGCCGCTCCAAGGCATAGTTTTGGTTCCAGAACTGTGCAGCACATTTTCAAACTGGAGCAATAATCACATTTTACTTTGAGTTGTTTTAGCCTCATGGCTGTGAGAGTCATATTTGTGGACAGGCATTTGACCTAACTTTTTAAACTACAGGAGTAATTGAGTTTAGGTCTCTTTTAATTAATTGGTAGAGCAAACAGAGAATAAAAGTATTATGTGGGACTGATTAAAATCTCGATTTCAGCTGGGGAGAAAAAAAGTGCCCCAACCTGCATGTTTAGTGAGAGGACTAGTGTTCTGTAGTTCACAAATAAGGTAAATGTTATTTTGCTGCTAGCTTTTATGCACACAATGTGACATTCACTAAATGTCTAAAGGCAGTTTTGTCATCCAGTGATGTGTACAGGGTCAAAATACATCACCACTCATATTTATTGCGTCATTTTATTACATTCTATCAACGCCAGAGACTGTATGTAGTGCTGAAAGTTATCTAGCTAACTGTATCTGTTGGAGTAAAAGCAAAATTAAGTTAATTACAGCAATGGCTAATGCTAATGTTAACAGTTACATAAACAAAGTTACATCTCAATGTTTTTTTCTGGACATGCATAACAAGAAACATGAGAAGTGAAATGAGAAGAAAGATTATTCTGACAAACATTATTCACATACTGCTCAATGGTGATTTTAGCTATAGCTATGTATTTGCTAGCTTGCCATGGTATATAATAGGATGAATGGTTTGAGGAACATGGACAAGAGTAAAAGGTGCTGGCTTAGCTTTGAAATTCCCCATATTGCAGTCCAATCAAGCATCTGTGGAATGTGCTGGACAAACTAGTCCGATGCTTGGGGGCACCACCTCGTAATTTACCGCATTCAAAGGATCAACTGCAGTGTCTTGGTGTGAGATACCACTGCACACCTTCAAAGGTTTTGTGAAGTCCAAGCCTTGATGGGTCACAGCTGTTTTGAAGGCACGAGGGGAACCTAATATTAGGCATGTAGTTTTAATGATCTTCTCACAACTCATTGTTGGTATGATCATGGGACTTGGTGTAACTATGAGAATGAATATAGCTCAGTGATTCATATATTAGTGATGTAGCCTTCAGGGGAAATATTCAGATCAGACTACAATATATCTAGATCTGGATAGGGGTCTAGATCTGTATAATTCCATCCACCGTTCTTTTGTAAGCATAGGTAGAACAAATTATAATAGAAAGAACTGATAATAATTCCTTATGATAAAGAAACTATATACAAAGAAAGAAATTGTCCTCTCAGCACGTTTTGACAAAAAGTATTAAATAAATTTTTACAAAATCATAATTAGGGCTCTCTAGAGGCTCAGAGGCCGTAAACAACTGCTTATTCCACTTATTGCTAGAAGCGGCCCTGTGAAAGCATGTCTGTGTGTACCTGGTCGACAGGTCAGCCAAAGTAAATCAACCCTGTTCTGTCATCAAATCCAAACACGTTTCTGCAAGTTATAAACACTGCAATGCTTTGTTTAAAACATTAATCCATCAGCTTCACTCAGGACTCCTGCTCAATACACACAGACAGTTAGATGTTCACATAATCTGGTCAAGATGGTTAGGATGATTCTAAGGGGCCAGCAGGAGATGCTCAGAGCACACTATTTAAAAATATTCTATCATATTATTATATAATATAAGAGGGGCAGCTTTAGTCCACCCAAGATGGACCATTCTTGTTAGTGTCTGCATTTCACAGACCTAGTGGTACTGTTTTAGGTTGGAGATTGTTTCTAACATGTGGTCACTTCTGCGGTCAGAACAGGCAAACTCTTGGTTTAAACAATAACAGTTTGGTCATGATCAAAGAAAAGAAAAGCTTGGCTCAGAATCAAAGGAGAAGAGAGTCATGTGGATCAAAAGAGGATAGAGGGGATGAGAAAGAATGAAGCCTCAGCCTCAGGTGGTATCATCAGTTTTGTTTATAGCATCTTCTCGATAGCTGATAGCTCAGCTTCTTACTTTACTATACTGTAACAAAAAACATAATGACCACGCAGACTCTTCATGCTGTCCCACTTTGATGTTAACAGTTACCAGTCTCTGTCCCTTAGTCCATTACACACAGGTTGTTGGAAGAGTATAATAAAAAACCAAACACAACTTGAAATTCTAGCACTGTAGTCATGGTAATTTTAAGGACTTGATTACAGATTGATTACCATCTTGCTTGGCCAACTAAACCACCTCTGAAAGTACAAACTTGTTTGGTTTGATGCCACTGAGATCAACCTAAAGCAATATAAAAGGTCACTCCTGCCCTTTTTATTTATAACAGCCTTTTAATGCTTTATATTGTGTTTATAATTTATGACTTTAATTTTAAACTGAGTTTAAAACATCTGCACATCCTTTATAATGGTAGTCTTTTTACAAAGTGGTGCCGGAATCTTTTGCTGTGTTTCTAATTGTTGTTTTGTTCTACCTTTTAATGGACAATGATCGTTAGAATGAAACAAATATTGATCTTATAGAACCTAAAACAGAAGACAGACTGGGTTTGTGTAATGCTTTGTTTTATTCCATATTTGTTACTTCACATCACAGTTATTGGGAAACAGTAAAAAGAAAGAAAATAAATTATGTCTGAACATTTGTCTCCTATGTGGACATCTCAGTTTTGGGACATTTAAGATTTAGAGAAAAGGTCAGTGTCCCAGGAGAAAGTAATTCATGAAGTACCCCCTCATGTTTACAGAGCTTTCAAAAGAGCAGGTTTAATGGATCCAAGACTTGCACATTTTTCTACCTCTGTCATCTGAAAGAGCTGTTGAGTTGAGCTGGTGCACTTGAACATTAGGAGGTTGTTTTTGTCTGTGCCCTTTTGAGATTTAGCTGCATTTTGAGTGCAGTCACAAACTGTCTGCCATTAAAGGGAAAAAGAGAAGCCAGTAAAACATGCCCCGCTTCCTGTTTACAGCTGTTATTATTTCCATTTTTTTTTCCAAATTTGACCACCAGTTGTACTTCAATCATTTGTCATAAAACGTTCTGGCATGAGCGTTCTCCTAAAGCTCTATTACTCATGTTTTATTTTAAACTATAATGAATAATGAATAACTATAATGAACTGAGTAGCTTTAAAACTTCATTTTCTCCAACCCCAAAATAGCTCAATAGCCAAGACATTTCTGAAGTTTGTTATTTTAGGTTTGTGCAAAAGCTTGGGGGCTAATGTAGCTTATACTCCACCAGGTAACATTTATAAGTAGTGCATGTAATCCTTTGCTACATTGACGGTTATTTCTATTGCCACACAATGCCTGCTCCTATATTAAGTTAACACCAAGCTAACGGGTTAATACTAAACAGCTCCAGCCAACACATGAAAAATTCACTATTAAAATTCACCATTCACATTTTAAGTGATGATACACCTACCCACCTGTGGGAAATCAGATCATTTTTACTCCCCAAACTGACTTAATAAGGCATCAAATATGTCTTTTTATTCAGCTGATCTGGTGTCCTTGAAATTCGTGTGGTAGGAGCACTTTACACAATATGTGAAAATCTTTTATTAAATTTCACCATTACCATATTCCATTCTGCGCCATTTGGCCAAAAATATGGACACACCTGTATGTTGGACCGCTCTCTCTCTTGCAGCTATAACAGTACCCAATCTTCATGAAAGGTTTTCCCCAAGAATTATACAGTGGTGTCAAAAAAGTATTCCCCTTAATTTTTTTGCATGTTTTTCACACTCACATTTAAATATTAGACAAGTGATTTTATTTATTAAGGAAAAAAACTATCCAAACCTACATGGCCCTATGTGAAAAAGTAAATGCCTTTTTGGGAAGTGTGTGTCCCATTACATCTGGTGTAAAGGTAACATAGCATTTCAGAAAAAGAACATCATGCCATCAGTCAAACATGGTGGTCGTAGTATGATGGTCTGGGGGTACTTTTGCTGCTTCAAGACCTGGACGACTTGCTGTTATTGATGGAACCATGAATTCTGCTCTCTACCAAAAAATCCTGAAGGAGAAGGTGCGGCCATCAGTTCATGACATCAAACTGAAGTGCACTTGGGTTCTACAACAGGACAATAATCCAAAACACCAGCAAGTTCACCTCTGTATGGGCTAAGTAAACAAAATGAAGGTTTTGGAGTGGACTAGTCACAGTCAGGCTGCTGTGGCATGACCTTAAAAAGGCAGTTCTTCCTCGGAAACCCTCCAATATGGTTAAATTAAAACAATTCTACAAAGAAGAGTGGACCAAAATTCCTGCACAGGGATGTGAAATTGCCAGTTATGGCAAACAATCAAGGGTGGCACAATGTGTTATTGGGTTTGGGGAACAATTACATTTTCACATAGAGCCATGTAGGTTTGTATAGTTAATAAATAAAATCACTTAAAAACTGCATTTTGTGTTTACTTGTGTAATAGTTATTATTAGTTTAAAAATCTGAAACATTGCAAAGAAATAAGAAACCAGGAATGGGGCAAACACTTTTTCACACCACTCTATAGCTGAAGAAATGTGTGCCTATTCAGTCACAGGTCATAGATAACATCATATGGCATGTTTAAAGTTACTGATCTCTTCAGTATGACCCATTCTACTATTAAGTGTTTGGTGAGACACTGCATTTTATACACTTGTTAATAATGGGTATGGCTTAATTCCTGAATTCAGTAACTAGGAGGGGCGTTTTTTGGGTGCATCTTTGTGTGCAATTTTGGCTATATGATGTACAAATGAATTGCACTGTAATTTGCTAGATCTGCTTCCTGATTTATTTATTTGTTCTTTTTTTGTAATTGAGAACATTTGTGCAGACTTGACTCGACAACATCAACATCAATTCCTACTGGGAATTGGAGTTAACTTTACAAATGGAGTTTGCTTCACAAGATCCCTAGTGACTGGTAACGACTGGTGAAAACGTCTCAGAGTCAGGGTCAACCACTGGCCAATGACACATAGTTCTCAAAAGACTTGGAGATGACTCTTTGACTTTGTTGACTCATTTGAATAATGCATGTGTAATGTATGAAAGGAGTTTGAGTTTCAATAGCATTGCTTTGTTTGACTGCAAGTCTATAGATAGCTGCAATAGCATCCCAGCTTGCTACTGAAAGACAATCATCTCCAGTCATCTTTATTAGATGTAGTCTCATACACTGCCTTGATTAAAATGATTTGAAAAATCTCCAGAGAGTCAAGTTTAAACTCCATAAAGCTTATATATCATTAGCAGTTGTTTACCTA
This sequence comes from Clupeocharax schoutedeni, assembly GCA_037974565.1. NCBI lineage: Eukaryota > Metazoa > Chordata > Actinopteri > Characiformes > Alestidae > Clupeocharax > Clupeocharax schoutedeni. The sequence goes on along the minus strand of JBBPDH010196192.1, from coordinate 10,279 downwards.
TATCTCTGAACCACTGTATGATATGACAAAAATGAGCCCTAGTATGACAGTGCAGTGAGAGCTTTTAACAGCAGAGCTAAACTACACATCAAAATTAAACAGAAAGTAGTCGACTTCCATTTCTTGTTAGCTATATTATCCTTAGATCTCCAGAGCAAAGCAAACAAACTACTAAGTCTGGGGTTAGTGGGAAATCGGGAAATGTTCCAAACATTTCTTTTAACTGAACTGAAATGAATTGTATTGAATTGGAGCTGCTACAGTAACAGCCTTACAATAGTAATTCACAGTCCTGTTGTTGTGTATCAGATAAGATCTGCTTGGGTCAGCACTTCTGTATGGAGTGGTTGGACTACCTAATGTGAGAGATTAAGCAGGATCATCACACAGGCCTACCGCAAGCACACCAACTACTGCATATGAGTCAGACCTCGCAGTGCTGACTAATTCTGTTTTTGAAGGTTCAAAATCCTGAGCCAAACTTTTCAAAAAAGGTTAGATTAACTTTGCCAAGTGGGGCACTGTGGTTTAAATGATTGAGGAGATGTATGATTTTAATCCTGTATTAATCCACAGTTTGTGTAATTGTGGAGGAAGTTTAATCCAGCATGAATTTCCAGTGCATGTGTTTTTAGACTGACAGTAATAATGTAGTAATACTACTCAAATATGAATATGTAATGTATATAATCCTCACAGTCTGAAAGGAAAAATTGCAGAGTGAATGGACTTCTATAACTGGTTGAACATACAGCCTCTACAGTAACAATAATCATCTTCCAGTTCGCCTGTAATAATAGTTCTCCTCAAATCAACTTGTATTAGTAGTTCTCATCCAGTTCATCTGTAATAGTAGTCCCCCTCCAGTTTTAGTCAATAATACAGCCACACAGTGTGCTGTTATCATTAATGGGTGGGTACTGTGTGACACTGTTTTGAATATCCATGCTATGACTTTTCAATCACTGTCAGCTCTACGAATTTGGAGAAATGACACAGATACTCAATTCCTGAGCTAATTGGCCAACTAGATATTCCTGCACATCATGTTAAACCTAACCTAATCTGATTTTTTTAATCCTACTCTAGACAATATGAGACCGCTGCTTAAGACAATCCAATCTTAAGTCACTCCCCCGCGTCCTACATTTCTGTTGTGTTGCAGCTTGTAACACACATGAATCAGATTAGCACCATTCAATATGACTTTGATTCCTGCTTCAAGCCTGCTGATCAGAGAGACTGAATGAATTACAAGCCAGATACATATTGTGATATTGTTCCAGCTGCTGGCCAAGTGGTTAGGGCTTTGCCCCTGTGATCAGAAGGTCGTGGGTTTGAATCCCTACACTGCTAGAGTCAACACTGAGATACACTACTCCCCTGGTGCTCCCCAATGGTGGCAGCCAACTGCTTCACTTGGTGACTGGGCATAGAAAGAATTTCACACTGTTCACTTTGTGTATTGTGGTGTGGTGTATTCATGTGTGACTATATGGGGCCACTTCATATCCAGAATCTACAGTGTGTAGTTTTAAGGTTTGTCTGCAGTCATCGTGCAGTGATTTTAGTCCATAATGAATCTATACTTTGACATTTTTACAGTCTAAGTTAGTGAGATCTACTGTGTGATTTTAATACATCACATTTAAAAATGAATTTTTCTGGCATTTGCTTCAAACATTCCTTTAATATTTTTGTCATTCTGTCTCGTACTGCATTTATACTGTGTTGCATTTGTTATTAGATTTAATTAATAATACATTGAGTGTATCAAAGATGATATTGGTAGTTCTAGAACAATGCATGTATCATAAAAAGACTGAGAGTGATATAGATAGGATGACAATTCATTTTTTTTCATCTGGAGTTCCACCCTGGCTGGGGCAAACAAGGGCCCTATCTGTGTCTGTGTCTGTGTGGGCTTCCGCTGGCCACTCTGGTTTCCTCCCACATTATAAAGACATGCAGGTGTCTTGCACCTTATAAGCACTGCGATAGGTTCCAGATCCCCCTAAAGATAAGCAGTTCAGGTAATAGATGGATGGAACATGTTGGCAGTAATAAGGCTATGATGATGTCCTCATTATGAGAAACTGGGTTGTTGTATTAATATAAGATAATATAAGATACAATAAACCTCCACACAGGTGGGAAATTTTATCTGCTGTGTACGAGCAGAAGGACTGGTGACTCATGAATCTTTAGGAACAAGAATAAAAGTTGGATTAGTGTAAAGTTTCTAAGGTTTTTTGTCTGCAACAAGATCCAGATGTCATTATCCTCTCTGAAACACTCGATAAAGGACAGTGTGCCCTGGTGTTAAAAGGCAATCACAATCAGTCTCTTCTTTTCCAGCAAATAAAAACTATAGGTACTATAAGACAAGGCAAGTGCAGAGTAGTCTAAATGCCTAAATCATCACATACTTGCTTAGGTGGTTTCAGACATTATGTGATATCTGTCAAAATGTATTTTTTGCTACACCATCACTTTAATGCTATACCTTCATAGGTTCAACAAGAATGGCGTGGACCTGAATCGCAATTTTCCGGATGCCTTTTCGCCCACTAATGGGCAGGTGAGGGAGAAGGAAGTAATGGCTGTGATGGAGTGGCTAAAGACAGAAACGTTTGTCCTGTCTGCTAACCTCCATGGAGGAGCCGTGGTTGCCAGCTACCCTTATGATAACAGCAATGGTGGTAAGTGATATAAGCATGCACACACCCACACAAACGCACGAAATGTCCCCCTTCCTCGAAAGGTGATCAGTCAATGTGTGGTGTTTGAAGGCTAATGTAGGCTAATGTAGTCACTAAAACATTTGTAAGAGACATAACATATGTTCCGGAGTCGTATGAGACTAGTTTTTGCTAAACCGGTATTTCTGTTTATACTTTATACCTACATTGTTGTGATATTCTGCGATAGACTGGTGACCTGTCAGGGTCAATGAGTACCCCTTTGCAAACCTGGTTAGGACAATAGACGCAGATGATGAATGAATAAGTGAATGAATTAGTGTATGTAATGTGTGTATATATATGTAATATGTATGTAATGTATGTTATGATTAGGGATGGGCACATTTAGCGTGTTATTTTCTGGTTAACGCATTATTACTTAAAGCTGGCAATATGACAATTATTCTATCATGTGTTATTGCAGGGTTTTTAACAAATGCTTTTATTTGTTTTTTGCTTTTTGTGCTCGTAGGTGTGTGCCGCACACAGCGCAATACATATCAGCTAGTCTTCGCAGGAGTCAGATGTTCATATAATATGGATAAAAGCAATGAGATGCCTGACCCCCTTGAAAACCAGCCAACACATGTAGCACTTTCCATTTTATATGGACAAAAGTAATGGGATGCCTCACTGAAAGGGACTTTACTGACATTTCATACATAGATTTTCATATGGAGTTGGTGCCCCTTCATAGTTGCTCTAATGCTCTAATGCTTTGGACTCTGAGGGTAACTGGATAAAATGTGAATGCCCTGGAGTGGCAAATAGCTTTGGTTTATATTTTATTACATTAATGTTTAAGCTGAGATTTACAATGAACATTTTAACTGTAACTGTGTAACTGTGTTTAAGGAACACTGCTGTTAAATTTGATAACTAATGCAGATCATGTAAAATGTGTAATGGCAATTCATGCCTCCAGAAAGCATAGCAAGGTAAAAGTGAGGCAACTTGATTTTTTAAAAAACCTTTTAATAATTGTTTAAAACATCAGGGGTTCTGAATTAGGGAAGGGTATGCCAGAAAACTGTTTTTTTTTCCTTTGGCAATGCACAGAAACATGTTGCATTTGGTGCGTTTCACATTTATGACATTTATCAGACCTCCATTCTCTAACTACAGGGGGCAGTCTCCCTGGAGCAACTTGGGCTTTTGGGTCTTGCTCAGGACCAAGTAGCTCAGGTAGAATTCTAACCCATGACCTCTTGGTCCAGAGACAAGCATCCTACCCACTAGGCCACCACTACCCGTAATGCATGGGCTGCTTCCACCATTTCAAATGTGTTACAATTTGAAAACTTTGCTTTGCCCGATTTTGGGATACTGTTTTTGATGATGGTTCCTGTTCCCTGGAGACCACTAACTTTCAGCGCATCTGGCAGTTTGACAGAGGTGAAAAATCTGTCAAAGTATAGATGTGTTCCTCGTGGAAGAGTCTGTGCCATCCAAATGACAGCATTCCTCCAGGTGATGGTCAGTGAATGTGTTCTTGCCCTTATAAACCTCAGGCCAGTACCAGACCACTTGGGCTGGCAAGCACAAAGGCTTTCAGGCCGGGGGGGGTGTTTGGTTTCTCGGGCAAAAACTGCCGCACAGGACTCCTGCCTGCGTTTCTGTTTAGTGAACAATGGTCAGTTTAAGAGTTACTAAGTCCTGATGTCCTCTACAGAGGACATTGTAAACAAGTTGTGTTTTCAAAGGGTTAAATTTACCACACATGTTTGAAATTAAGTTAAGACTATCAAAATAAAGAAACAATTTGATTTGGAAAGCACAGACATATTTTCTATGAAATAATTAAAACTTAGGTGTCCTAGCGCCATAAAATCTGGCTGGTGCAATGTCGGCCATTTTGTAAAGGCATTACATGCTCAGTAAGCCCCACCCCCTTTCTAGTAAAATCATTAGAAAGCCCAGGATGTCTCCTAGGCAGTACAGTAGGAATGAATTTGGTTGGATAAATGCCATTTAAAATAAAATGACCATATTCATGTCCCATACAGAGGACAAAAATGAATTGCCTGGACTCAGGAGGTTAAAGTGATTTCAAACCAAATGTTTTTGCCCTTTTGTAAATATAGAATTTCTTTAAAAATAATGGTTCGCAATACACTACTTTTATATTAATAATTTAACTTTGCATATTACAATTTGATTAATTGCGATTAATCACAGAAATCCATCCGATTAATCAAAATTAAAATGTTAATTATGATGTTTTTGTGACACACTTATACTGACTGTCATCCAGGCAGTGAGCTGCAGGGGGGCTCCAGCATCAGCCCGGATAATGATGTCTTCATCCACCTGGCTAAGACTTACTCATTCAGCCACAGCAGCATGAATAAGGGAGAAAGTTGCTACGATTCCAAAGGCTTCACGGATGGCATCACCAATGGCTACAGCTGGTATTCCCTTGAAGGTACAAGAAGATTCTAAAAATATTAAAGGGCCTGAAGGCCAACCTGAGACCACCCTGTGGCCCGCTTATGACATTTTTGTGGGTTCATATCCCAAAAATCCTTTGAGGATTGTTTCTCAAAGAACTGCTGAAGATTTTGTGACTGTTTAAATGAACCATATTCTGGTTGGCTGTTTGTATTGTGCTTCATTCAGCAGTATGTTTACATAATATATAAATGTATAAATGTCTTCCAAGAATAAAGGATTTACAGTACAGTACCTTAAATTTTAGTATGCTCTCTTTTTCTATTTCTCTCTCTCTCTCTCTCTCTCTCACTCTTTCTCTATCTCCCTCTCTCTCTTTCTCTCTCCCTCTCTCTCTCTCAGGGGGTATGCAGGATTATAATTATGTGTGGAGTCAATGTTTGGAGATCACTCTAGAACTGTCCTGCTGTAAGTTCCCTCCAGAAAAGGAGCTGCCAGGTCTATGGGAGGCCAACAAGCCTGCATTACTTGCCTATATGCAGCGAGTTCATCTAGGTACACACACACACACCGACACACACACAAATACCACACCGACTCTTCTAAAAGGTATTAGATCGAACGTCATTGGCCATGGTGATCTGTGATCTTAGGCTCATGTTTGGCTGCTCTAGTGTCAAATTCTATTGGCAACTTTTTAATATGGTGATTACACAAATGGTATGTGACCACAGGGCACCTGTGTCAGCATCTTGTCTAGATACTTTTGAAGATCAGTTTATCCCCTGCCTAATATGTGGCCTCTATATCTATATTAACAAAAACAGATAATTTTCTAAAGTTATGGAAGGGTCATTTTGTGTAAACTCACAAAATGACCCTTAGAGTTCATGGCGTTAAATATGGATACAGGGTGTTATAACACTATCATTATTACAGCTCTGTAATAATCCTGTATTGTTAGTCAGGTTCATCTGACCTTTATATTCAGATCATTATAATAACATCGGATCATTATAGTAACACTACCATAGTATCACCATGCCACTGTAAAATCAATCCTTTATCATCAGCACATAATGAGACAAAGACACCGGCGTATCCGTAACCTGCTGCTATGTGATAGTGCTCCAGCAACCTGGACAAAGCCTGACTGTCAACATGACACTGTGGCTCACACCTTCAAGCAACACACCAGCCCTGAAAGTTGACCCAGCAATACCTCTGAGCAAACGGCAAAAGGCACACAAAAGGCAGAGCAGTTCTAAATAAGTTCCCACCTGGACAACATCTCCAACATTTTGGTTTCATTTTTACACTTGTTTTGGCAAAAACGCATACTGTACTGAAGAGACCATTTGTCATAGGCCCCAGCACACAGTGTGAACAGCACGAAATTCTACCTCTGTATTTAAACATATTCACCAAGTGAAATAGTAGGGAGCCAGGAACACAGTGCCCAGGGAGTAGTGTGTGGGGACAGTACCTTCCTCAAGGGTACCTCAAGGGTTCCACTAGCAGTCCTTGGATTCAAACCCACCACTTTCTGATCACAGGGGATGTTCACTAACCACTAGGTCACCAGCTGATTTTTATTATAGGCAAATATGATTGATGCTAACTTTGATTCAGTTGAATTGACACATTTAGATCAAGCCATTTAGATCATGTCTCAAAGCATTTTTATCCCCTTACTTACAACAATGTCATCTGTAAATTAGATTATGAAAAACAATGCATATTTTAAAAATGCATGTTTAACTCATACATTGGCCATTTTATTAGAAAGCCTTCCCTTGCAGCTCTACCCTTGTACACTGTATAGTTTTCATGAACAGTTTGGGTTCATTATTCTCTAAAACTTCATCATTAGTCAGTTTCTGAGTTGCTGAGTCCTTCTTGACTGGGTGCTTTGTGTGGTGGATCACTTTTAACCCAGATGTACCACTGACAGATATATACCAACACTCCAATAGATTTTTAGACTTAATGTTTGAATTAGATTTAGGTTTTGGGTAAAGGTACTGGGATTAGAGAGAGAGCTAAGGAAAGTTGATTTGAAAGTATTTACAGTGGACCGTGAAGAAAAAATAAAGTGTTATTGAAATGTTTGCTTGGCATAAAGTGAGCTAATGTGGAAAAGTTAATGGTCCACTGTGATAATCCGAATGTCTAGACAAAAGGGTGCTGAACCCTGCTCTCAATTTTCCAGTGTTTTGTTGGAGTGTTTAGACAAAAATGCCACACTGGCTCTGCATATCCAGTCCAAAATAAAGAAAGCAGAAAGCAAAGTTGTGATGCTGTTTTCTCCTATTGCATGTCCAGATTGCTTACCTACATGATTGGTAATTGGTGATTATCATTTAAAACGCATAAAATATATATTATTAAATAGATTTTAGCTTGGACACAGGGTTCTAGGAAAAAATTACACCTTTTAAATTAAGTGGGGAAAAACTCTCATTCATACACACATTTACAAAAATGGTTCTTCAAGGAACCACCCACTGAAAGGGTCTTTATTAAGCAATATAATTTAAAGATTATGCAAGCGGATATTAACAAATGAATTTCAGATGTTTATTATTTAAATAAGAACACATTTTTGTGCATCTCGGTTATTATGTGAAATAATAACTGTTATCATGGTAAATAATTAAATTTATTCTCCAAAACCACATCACTGTTCTATAAAGCTGTTTAACCGATTAAACAGCGAAATAATATTTAGTCAACTGTAAGCATGTAGATAGTACATTTCAGATTTTTCATAATGAGACAATGTGAGGTTAATATTCTCAAGCATATTCCCTTTCAAACATTTTTATTTAAAAGCAGAAAGCAAAAAGTTGAATTATCATGCTGTAGATTACTTTTTTGTTTTCAGACATGGATGAAGGAGCATGAATGCAGGAAGGAATGGAAAAGTACATTATGTATAGCTCAGAATGTCATGAAACATCTTAAATAGGCTTACACCTATATATAAACCACAAAGAAAAGCCTAAGTTAATATGTGAACAGATATCTGGTAGTTGCCTGCATTTTTAATGTGTAACTACTCAGTTATAGAGGCTACTCAATTTCTTGATGGAACTGACATATGTTCCTTTAGTATATATTCCTTAAGATTCTTCCACTAAGGCACCATTTTTTCAGTGAAGCACACTACCTTTCACATTTTAACAATACTGGAGTGGAAATCTGAGCTTTTCTTGCTGATTTCCCACAGGTTTGAAAGGTCAAGTGCTGAGCTCGAATGGGATCCCTGTCCAGAATGCCTCAGTGGAGGTGCAGGGGAGGAGAAACCTTTGTCCATTCAGGACAGATCGGAATGGGGAGTATTATAGACTGCTACTGCCTGGGAACTACACTATCACGGTAAGAGAGCCCCCTCTGCTGGTTAAGATGGGCACAGATCAGACTTGGTTTGCACTCTGCTGCCACTTTATATGAAGCATCTTCTTTGTAGCTAAATAATTCTGGTGTTCAGATAGAGACTGTATTACATTTGTTGATATGCAGTTTGTAGTAGACATTATCTAGACCTTCACCAAGGTTCATTCTCTCTTGGCTGGACATTTGGCCCACTCTTCTACTACTGTAAGAGCCCAAACAAGTCTGTCTGAACTTCTTCACACTACGAGCATGTCATTGTCACTGTTGTGCTGAGAATAGCCCACCACCCAAATAATATCTGGTTATCAATGGTTATGTGGTCAAAAACTGACCAATGATGAATGGAGTAGAAGAGGACTGATACATTGTTCACATTTATGATGGATGTAGTATACGGTGCATCATGGTCATCTAGTATTTTTTTTACCCACTGATTTTTGATTGAGGATTTCACAAAACTTGGATTACACTTGGACTTTACTGGTCCACATAAAACTCGGCAGGCTTGTAAACACAAATGACTTGGAATAAGTGAATTGTGTCTTTGGGTGGTTTCTTCACATCAGTATCCCCTAAAGTGGATTAGGCACAATGTATTTTGCGGGCAACTACTTGGCAACTATTTCATCAAAAATGAGGTGAATACATGACCCCAGCTATATGTAATTCATTTGTGGAGTGGCACCACCTAGTGAAACAGTGCAAAAATCCAGCTCTTCATTACTCAATATCTTGTTTCGTAAAGGTTCAAATTTAATAACTGTTGAAGCTCAAATTTGGCATGCTCACAGTTATTTGTTGATATTTACATTTGTCCCCCTCACCAAAATGGATTCAGAATTCAGTGGTCAGTAGATATGTTTGTGAATTGCCAGTCCTAATAAAATCTTGTAGGCTCATTCATAACAGCAGTAAATGTTATGAATGAGCCTGGTTTCAGATGAATCAGCCAAAAGATATCCCTACAAACAATATTGTGTTTTTCTCGATTCTCACTGAATATAAGGGTTACAAAACATATGGCATTAGTAAAGCCCTCTTGTTGGGCCATGGATGGAGTTAGGTCTCAGTCCAACTCCATCCTTCTATTTTGAATGAGTTGAAAGTAAAAATTGGTGCCACCTAGATTCAGTTTATAAACTAAAAGAGACTTTTCCCTTAGGCTAAAACCCACACACAAAGACTAGACAAAAGGGTCATACTTGGCAAACCAGATGAATTATGTTCTGATTGAATAATCTTGGCTGTGGGGGAGGTAAAGGCTCAAACAGAGGCTTTAAGATTCAGTAAATGACTTTATTGTTTGTGCCAGACTGTCTTTTAAAGGCTGGCCAACCATCATGAAAATTCCCTTATTGAAAGTGTTACTACAATCAGCCCAGGGGCAAACAAACTGACTGGTCCAGCAGTGGAGTGTTTGTTTATAACACAGTAAATCGTGCCCTGTGTGTCTGGTGCTGTAATCCAGTTCAGTACAGGGAGCAGAGGGCTAAATAACTGCCTCATGAAGGTTTATTTTCATTCTCAGTGTTTGATTAATATTTATCTACATGAATCACCTTGTTTTGAAAATCATTCACAATCCTGAAAATACTGAAAAGTAATTGCCAGCATGTATGTTAAAATCAGAACACATTTCCTTCAGAACTATTATATAATCTCTAACAGACATTTACATTTACATTTACATTTACGGCATTTAGCTGACGCTCTTATCCAGAGCGACGTACATCAGTGCTTAAGAA
>JBBPDH010196066.1:0-11285 GCA_037974565.1 Clupeocharax schoutedeni | reverse complement strand
ACTCCTGAATCACAGCCCCACTCTCAGACTCCTGAATCACAGCCCCACTCTCAGACTCCTGAATCACAGCCCCACTCCCAGACTCCTGAATCACAGACTCCTGAATCCCAGCCTCACTCTCAGACTCCTGAATCACAGACTCCTGAATCACAGCTCCACTCTCAGACTCATGAATCACAGACTCCTGAATCATAGCCCCACTCTCAGACTCCTGAATCACAGACTCCTGAATCATAGCCCCACTCTCAGACTCCTGAATCACAGACTCCTGAATCATAGCCCCACTCTCAGACTTCTGATATCTTCATCATGTATCTGATAATCAACAGAAATGTCATTTAAATGGATGGTTTGATCTTTTCTATTGATCTATAAGGCATTTGAACTTCATTATATTTTTTCTTCCAGATCTGTTTTGTTGTTGCACTTTTGTGTTCCATTAAAAATCATCAGTTCACTGTTCCTGATTATTCTGTAATGTGTTTATAGATCTTTTACATGTTGTAGTGACAGTAGCACCTTTTCCCTGCAGCACATGAGAACTGAAGTGTTTTACCGCCCTCTAGGGGCCTCTCTCTGTCTATCTGTCTCTCTCTCTCTCTCTCTCTCTCTCTGTCTCGCTCTGTCTCTCTCTCTCTCTCTCTCTCTCTCTCTCTCTCTCTCTCTCTCTCTGTCTCGCTCTCACAACCTCATACAGATAAATGTATTTGTGTATTAAATAAAAATATAATTTAAAGCATTTCAGTTTCAAAATAGGAGCATGTTGTCAATAGCACACACTCTTGAAAAGATGTTGTATGTATGAAATTATTCACCAAAACTTGCATGTTTTATATATTAAACTGTCTACATTAAACTCCTAAGTTCTACAAAAATGGACAATTATTACCTTCCATGATTTAACAAACAAATAGATTTTTTTTTAGTTTAAGTGAAGCTCTGCAAATAAAAGAAACTGTAAATTGCTGTGCTCTGAGGAAGATGGTGAGCTTGTTCCTTAATTTTACTATTAGAAAAACAAGAATTGATATTTGTGGGTCAGAAGTTTGCATAAGACTGTTTACCGTTAATTAATACACAGCAGTGAAGTTTCTCTAAACCCTGCTTTGGGGTTTTACTGGCCTTCAACCCGAACCCTCTTACTGTTTTAGTGTTCTGTGTGTCAATTAAACTGGACTCACACCTACATCCAGCCTCCACCCCCCAGTCTCCACCCTCCAGTGGCTCTGGGTGTGGTGGCTCTGGGTGGGGTCTGGTGGTTCTGCGTTGGGTTCCGTGTGGACCTGTCCGTGTTTTGTGATCAGTACCATGGCCATTAATGATGGAGAGTAGTGGAGCAGAACCGGCGGAGGCCCGAGACTCTCAGATGATCTGAGGACGGGTTGATTGACAGGTGGGGTGTAATGCGGGCGTGTATTATACATGAGGACGGTGTCCCTGCAGGACTAGGCGTCAGGATGTGAGGTGATGTAGAAATTGGAACGTTAGATGTTAAATGTTTCCCTCAATCAATATTCATTTATTATAGAAACAGGAAATTAACTATTTATTTATAATCTCCAAAATAAGTTTTTTTCCCAGTGAACTGACGAACAATTGAATCTCTAGTTATTGTGCAGAATTCAGCTTCTGGTGCTCTGAGCAGCGATTTCACAAAGAAAAAAAAATGATCATAATATAGTTATAATAATAATAATAATAATAATAATTATTATTATTATTATTATTATTAATAACAATAATAATAATAATAACAACAACAACAACAACAACAACAACAACAACAACAATAATAATATTAATAATAATAATACGGGAGGGCAACAGGAAGGTAGGCTGTGGTTTGGAGATACTCTGGTGAGGGTTCAGCGCCCCCTGCAGGTAAAAGCTTGCTAGTGAGGTCTGGAGTGAAGCTCTTTTGGGTTTAAATTAAATGTGAATCTTAACTGGTGATGGTGGAACTACCTGCAGAGAGTGTGGGGGTCTAATATTTATTTTTATTTCATCCATTGTAATTCTGCCTTTAATTCTGCTGGAAGCTTCAAAATGTAATAACAGGCGTAAAACACAATCATTAGTCCTTTTAATGTGCTTTCAGTTTGCATGTTTATTACTGTTATTGGTACTGTAGTTACATTGTCGTATGCAGTTTCAAATCAGATTGGACTATTGAATATTATTATCACACAAGCCAGTCACAGTATTTTGCTGTAGAATATCTGATCCACCATTTGCCCCAAAATCAATCACTCCCAATATCCCCCTTTTATCATTAGAAAGATCAAAGATGAGCCCTTTAAACACAGAATGATTGGAAATAAGAAAACTGTGAATCAGTTCTTGTTAATTCCTTATTAAGATGAATATCTGGAGTGTAAATCAGGATAAAGCAGAATCAGCAGTGTTGAAACTGGGTCTGAAGGTCTGGATTATCAGTAAAGTTCTCAGATCTTCTCAGGTTCCTTCAGGACCGGGTTTCACTCGAAGATGGCTGAAGTTCTTCTGACCTCCTTTATGGCTTCCAGGATCCTGAAAAAAGAAAAATAGTGCAAACAAACAAATAGTACAAATCCAATAGATAAATAAAATAAGTATAAATATAAACATACTATGTACAAATAATACTTCAATACATTATTTAACATTTATCTTTTTATATATATATATACATAGAGCGAGAGAGAGAGAGAGAGAGAGAGAGAGATAGATAGATAGATAGATAGATAGATAGAAAGATAGAAATCTATATTGTGTATTCATATTGTAGCTAGTACATTATTGTTTATTATATTGCTTAGTTAATTATTCATTGTATCTTTACATATTGTTGTTGCTTTATACATTTGTCCTTGAGACCCTCGACCAGAATCAAATTCCCTGTATTTGTTTGCTTTTGTCCAATATACGGTTCTGATTCTGATTCTATGAAGAATGGAGGTCTTACCGCTCCGTGTCCACTCCAGCAGCACAGAGCTCAGCAAAGACGCGGACTTGAGACAGGGCGTACTCAAACTGGTGTGGGGGACAGTCAGTACATCAGAATTACACACAGAGGACCTTCACACTTCTCCCTCCCATAAAGGGCCCTGAGATAATGAACATCACTCAAATGCTTTCATGTATTTAAAGCTGCTTTTCTGAGGGAGGAACAGGGAACACATCCACAGTTACCTCCAGGTAAACCTTCTCAATCTCATTCTGACATGATTATAAGGGAACATGCAGCCTGTTATTATTTTTCCAGTGTGTTTAAACTCAGCAAGTAAAACAGTCCCCGTGTTGTAGAGAATGCCCTGTTTAAGTGTGTTTCCTACAGATGTACGGATTCTATGTTTAAGGGCCACAAACAACAAATTAGAGAAGGACTTTCAATGCAAAAAAAAATATCTTGTTAGGAATTTGGCGAATAATAGTTGCTGATGAGTTCTGATACACAGTGAGGAGAGATTCTTTCAGAGATGGAGATCAAACTCTTTAGTAAAGAACAACAACACAGGGATCTTAAATTAGTACTTTAGGGTTTGGCTGGAGCGCCTCGTGCCCAACTGTGGGATCCACTGATACTGCAGTTCTGTGACGAGAACTCTGAAGCTGCGGAGCTGACCGTGGTGCAGTGTTTGGTATAGAAGCTGAAAGGGGAAGTGTGGGGACTATGTTCACCTCGGTTTGGTGCCAGTTAAAGCAGGTGGTTCTGAAGAGCTCAGACACGCTTTTGAAGTCCTGCAGCTGTTTGAGGGTCAGGGATGTTCTCCCAGCAGCAGCAAGTCCTCCTCCTCCTCCACAGCAGCTCTGGATCTTCTCCACTGTGCTCTCAATGTTCTGCCTCGTCTGTCAGAGAGGAGAGAAAAGTACTACTGTCACACCATTACTGCTTTATTATTAGGGGTCCAAGCACGCAGCGTCACTATTGTTATTAGTCAGATATTACTCACACTTTCATTTAGGGGAGCAATAAACTGAAGGCGCACAGCCTTCAATTTGGCAGGTACTCAGGCACCAACAGCCACGCCATTACACCATGAGGTGGTGCTATAACAAGCACTTTTGCGTGGAGTCTCAGCTATTTTTTTTTTTTCTTCCAAAATTGTTGTTGCCTATTACACCTTGGCATCATTGATATTATTCTTGTTATTATTATTACTATTATTATTATTTATTATTATTATTATTATTATTATTATTATTATTATTATTAGCAGTAGTAGCATTGTTATTCTTGTAATAGCATGTTGTTATTCTTGTTGTTATAATAATAATCATCATCATCTGTAATGCCCCGGTCAGCAGCCGCTAGGGGCCAACATCAGACTGGACTGGTGGGGACTCTTGTTTTGACACTGGGTGCCGTTTACCTGGCTTTAGGGTTTAAGGAATACTTATGTTTCATTTTTTGTTGGTGCATGTTTTATATAAAAGTGCTTCTGTTATAGTTCTGGTTGTCTGTCCACCTTCACCCTATCCTAAGTTGTGTGTTTTCAGGGAGTTCTGGCCCTTGCGCCTTTTTGTTTTATATTTAATAAAAGCCCCAACATGGCCTGGACCTGCGCCGGCACCTCATCTCTCCTGAAAGGGCACAGGCCAGATGAGATGTCATCATAAGAAAATAATATTATTATATTATTATTATATATTATATAATATAATAATAACATGTCATATAATGTGCAGCAAGTACCCCTTTGTGTTAATTGAAGTAATACATGTACTTAATTAAAAGCTGTAATTTAATACATTTATGATATTTTGAATTAGTCCATGCCCGACCTTTTTCAGATGATCATATTTTTTCTGGAGAGCCTCTTTTTTCTCCGGGTCCTGTTCCCTGGCGATCCGGCGCTCCAGGATGACAAAGGGGGCCTCATGGAAGGAGACCAGGTCCGTGGGGCGGAGGGGGGTCCAGGACTCCCGGCTGAATGGGGCGGAGTTTTTCAGAAACGTACTGACCGTGAGATCAGAGACGTCCTACACGTAAAACAGAATGAAGAAAATTAGACAACATTAAAAATAGAACAGATGTAAAATAATTTAATTTAAAAAAGAGTAGCTGTGAGTCTACAGGTGAGTTTGGGCAGATCTATATTCATAATGTATTTATGCATCAATATGTGTTTATATTTATGTATCTATTTATTTATTAATAGTGGCAGAACACATATAAATATCTTATAAAGTTCTTTATGGTAGGGGTTCTTTCTGTGTGTGTGTGTGTGTGTGTGCGTGCGTGTGCGTGTGCGTGTGCGTGTGTGTGTGTGTGTGTGCGTGTGTGTGTGTGTGTGTGTGTGCGCGTACGTGTGCGTGTGCGTGTGCGTGTGTGTGTGTGTGTGTGTGTGCGTGTGTGTGTGTGGGGGGGTGTTGGACTGGCATTTTTGCTTTTCACTCTATGATCGCTGGGATGGACCGCTGCCCCTCCAGTAGTTAAGGGATGGATGGATGGATGGATGGATGGATGCAGGCAGTATGTTTAGGTAATGGCTGTACGTACCTTCTCTCCATACTCGCATGGGACAGACTTCTCCATCTTGTCGAGCAAATTTTTAAACTCATCCTGGAATGTGATCTGATCAAGGTCAGACTGCTACAAATAAAACAGTTACAGCATGTCAACATCAGAGACACAGACATGCAGGAATTAAATCAGTTATTAGATTATTCACACCCAGGACACCCAGCCTGAGAACATCACTCACAAACAACAGCGTCTGATTACTGTAGTTAGTGTGAAGTTCCTGTTTCAGGTTTAGACTGAGGGCCTAAAACTAGTGCCGTCCAATCAGGAGCTATTCTGTAGACAGACAGCAGTCTGGTCATAATAATGTTAAAGTGACTGGACACTGTTTGGCCAATGTACTGGACTAGTGATTACTGATTATTGATTAATGCCACATTGTGATTTCAGGTTGAAAGGCTGGGAGAAAGACAATAGGTGATAAGAAAAAAGAATTACAGACCGCTTCAGTGTAAGACATCCAGACCGCAGACATCTCTGCAGCCAGGTACGTCTGTCTGACTTCATCGTAAAAGCAAAAATATGCGACGGTGTCAGGAGGACACGCCGAGATTCCGTAGACTGAAACACATCGAATGGCTTGATGTTAAATTTTGCATTCATAAAATCATCGATTCATGTTTGAAATGGAAAAAAACAGGGTTTTACTCATAACGCCGAGAACCTACTGCTGATGTTAGCAGGGAGGTTCTCCAGCATCGATCCGGAGTAACAGCATTCCATAAACACCACCATCTGCAGCACATGCACAGTGTATTTTTATATTTATGTTGTAGTTTATGTCTCCTTTGCTTCGAGTGTTTTTGTTTTTGTTTTTTACCCTGGCTGTGTCTGCCCGACATGAGAGTTTGTTGTTGTTTTTGTCTTAGCCCCGCCCCTCGTTATCCTATCCCATGTCCTGTTCGTGTCTCCGCCCCTGCCCAGGTGTTTCCACTTTCTTGTTGTGATATAAACTTTACTCAGCTTGTACATTTCCCCACTCACAGTAGTCACCATATACTAGACCTGGTCTGCACCACTGGACTTTCTCTTCAACTCTCATGTTCTTCTTCTTTCTCTTTTGGCTTTTCCCTTCAGGGGGCGCCACAGCGAGTCATCTGTCTCCATTTCATCCTGTCTTCTGCATCTTCTACTCTCACACCAATAACTTCATGTGCTCTTTGACCGCATCCATAAATCTCCTCTTTGGTCTTCCTCTCAGCCTCCCCAGCATCTGTCTAACTCTGTAACCAGTGTCTCTCCTCTGGACATGTCCAAACCATCTCAGTCTGGTCTCTCTGACTTTATCTCCAGAGCATTTTACATGAGCTGTCTGTCCCTCTGATGCCCTCATTACTGATCCTGTCCATCTTCCTCACTCCCAAAGAGCCTCCAGTTCTTCCTCCCGTCTTTTCCCCATTGGTACCGTCTCCAAACTTTACAACATCGCGGGTCTCACTACTGTCTCTTACACCTTTCCTTTCAGATCACTTGGCAGACACCATGGACATTATCATCCACTCTCCATCTCCAAAACAAAGTCGCTCTATAACTTTCAGAAATCTCAAATCTGTGTCTTCATCAACTTCCTTAACTCTGTTTACCAGCACACTGCAATCCTCTCCTCCCCTCTGTCTGACGGCCCGCATCGTCTTTTACAACGACACACTCTCCTCCTGCCTTTATCTTTGTTCAACATGTTGATATTTCCTTGTGTTTTTATGTAACTCTCATTTATGTTTGTGTATTTCTTTCTTGTTTTTTTGTAATAAACATTTGTGGATCTCCTTAACGACCTAAACTTGTTACAGCGTGGTGTAATTATGGAAATGTGAACATGTGGTACATCCCTCTACATACGATGAATTTTTATTGCCAGAGTTAGTAAAGCCTGAGCCTCTTTCCTCATAAACCAAAAACACTCCCTTTGTTCAGTAATCAGTAAGAATGTCGCTGTTGTCGAGACAAAACCTTGTATATTATAAAGATTGTCCTTCACACTGTGTAAAAATGGTGAGTGGGTTAATAGAGATGATTCACATTTTATAAAAATCATTTTCTTCCATTGTAAACTACAGTTTTTTTCTTTAGTATTTTGAAAATACATGGTTTTGTTCTGGCCCCAACAATACGCTGGATTAAAACCAAATTAAATGAAAGACGCTTACCTTTGCAAATTGCTCATTTTCAGCCATATTTTGCAGCTCTGTGATGAAATCAGATGCATAAAGCTGAAATAGTAATATAAGGATAATTAGCATATTAATCCACATTAAATCCATATCGAAGTAATTTCATGCTGTTCAGGTATTTACATAGTATGGTTTATTTGGCTTTTTCTTTTATGTGAAATGTGAAACAAACCGAGTCTGAAGGAAAGCAGAACAGGCCTGGACCTCCGTGGTCTGACAGGAACACGAAGATCGTGTCATTTTTGCCGCTACAGGACATAAATAAATGAATGAATTATCGCATTAGTAATTATTCGAATGTAATAAATGAACATAAGTATTTACAGTTGAGTTTTAGTCAAGTCATGTTATTTTGGCTGTTTTTGACTTCGCTTTTTGACTAAAACAACACACAGTGCATACCTGTGGCTGAAATACAGGTTTACTTAATAAAACACATAAAGCAGGTTTGGAAATGGGATCAGGGCCAGGAAGGATTAAATGATGGTACCAAGATGTCACTGATTAGGCAGAGACAGAAACAGCAATGACAAAACGTATTAAAACTTCCTTAACCCAGAAACAAACAGAACAACATTACAGCACATGTGTGGGTTTGAGAACTGTTTAACTCTGTAGGTTTAAATAGCACACATCAATG
Source organism: Clupeocharax schoutedeni (assembly GCA_037974565.1). Taxonomy (NCBI): domain Eukaryota; kingdom Metazoa; phylum Chordata; class Actinopteri; order Characiformes; family Alestidae; genus Clupeocharax; species Clupeocharax schoutedeni. The sequence continues at coordinate 2,968 of JBBPDH010196066.1, read as the reverse complement.
TCCTCCTACATTTGCACAGCACACAGGAAAAAACACTTAATGCAAAAATCTTGAGCCCCCCTCATTTCTTCATACTATACTTTGAATCTCCTTGTTGGTGTAAAAGCCTAGATAAGGGAGCTCCACCCACTCAGCATTCAGCACCACCAGTACACTGATCTCCACCTGATCATCTGGAATCATCTGCTCCTGGTTCTTCACTGTTCAGGACTTCAGTTAGAGGCTCTTTGTTCTGCTTGAATGATTCATACGTAGGTCACTGTGTGTCTTAACCAACAGAAACAGTCCTCTGAAACTGGTCAGGTTCAGAGACGGGACTGGAAATGAGAGGCTATGAAGGTCCTTCAAGAAGCCTGGAGAACTGTTCGTCAAGAACACACTAACATACAAGAAAGTCTGGATCTCTGGGAGCAGAAGAGGAAGGAATGAGGGGCTCAAAACAACATATATATATACTTATATATAGGATCTATTATCCATATTTATATAGTAAAGCCAACCTTTTTATGACCTTTTTGGGACCCGTCTTGGTCACGGCACTCTCGTCTCCCCGCAAGGCAGCCAGAAAGTTTTCAGGCGTCACATCCTGTAAAAACACGACTCAGAATGAAGATTGTGTGTCTGGTGAAGAAATGAATAAATGTTTTGCGAAAGTTACAACATATTAAAGTAACAACCTCTCCGGTGTAGTCCTTCAGTACTCCGGGATAAACATTGGGTCCCTCAGGTTCATTGATGATGTTTCCTTTGTAAGGATTCCTGTTAGAGAAACAAAACACACTTCAGAAACTCCAGATTCAAACTTCATCGGACGTTCATGTGTCCACAACCTTTAATGAGGAAAAATAAACAAACTCACAATTCATTGTCAGCAATGTCATCAAACATCATGACCACAATCTGCTCGTCTGGGATCCCGTTCTGGTGAATGAGCTGATAGGCGTGGCAGATGTTGGCCTGCAGGGCGTGAACAGAAGACGCGATGCAGCAGAAATATGAAAATCATTCCACAACACGGCATGTCCCTAATTTTCTGGACAACATTTCGTTTGTAGTTTGCTAAAGCAAATAAAATATTTATAGATTCCACAGTTTGCTCTACAGCAGTTCTGCTGGTTCCTCTCTGTGTGATCTGAGCGGGTTCCGCTGGTTCCTCTCTGTGTGATCTGAGAGGGTTCTTAGTCTCAGTGTTAGTCTGGATTTACTGGTATGAGTGATGTTTTCTTTATAGACTATAAGACATACTCGACTCTGAATAAGAGCATCTGACAAACACCTTAAAAGTAAAAGTCAAGTAGTTTTTTTTACTGTTATTTTACTGTGTTCACACACAGTACACAGCACACAACAAACAACATTCCTTCAGGTCCACAGTACAGACAGGACCCAGCACACAGCAGGAAATGAGTAACTAAACTGAGCCAACAAAAACATCTACAGCACAGTTTAAAGGATACAGTATTAGAACCGAAACTGAAAGCTTTTAGTAGCAGAATGGAGGCAAACAGCAGAAAATAGTCGTTGTGAAAGTGAAAGCAGGACAGAGAGCGTTTTTGTAAACATTTGTGAATAAAGTAGTGAGTTTTTTATCTGCACAGCTTCTCTCATGAGAAAGATGTCAGTACTTCAAGACTTAAAACAGGGTAATAATTACTGTGTCATAAAGGCGAAGCCCTGATCTACGGGGTCAGATTTTAAAGCAGAAATGGCACTGGCAAGAGAAATGATTGTAAAGTTGAGAGGGCGTCTCCCTGACATACCTGCAGACCGTAATTGCTCCAGTCTTTCGCCCCGGCCACCAGAATGGCCCACTGTGTCCCCACATCCTCAGACATTCCTGCTGCAGCTTCTCCTAAACAGGAAAGTTCTCCGTTTCAGCAGAAGTCTCAGAGTCTCAGAAGTGCTCTCTGGACTTTAATGTGAAATCGGTTAATCGAGCTTGAGCTCTGTCTCACCTCAGCTTTGGTTTTCTCCAACTGAACGGCTGGAGCTTTTATGTTAGACTCTTCCTTGAATGTCAGCTGGGCAGGCCTGACAGGAATATGGTGTCAGTTCCTCATTATTGCACAATTTTAAAGTGTAAGTGGGCTGCAGCTCCTCTGTAGATGAAACATAATACCATGTAATAAATAATGACCCATACATGAGCCACTGAGCATGGGGCTATTCATCAGTGATTTCCCAGACCAGGTTAACCTACTTCTAACCTACTCAGAAAAAGTGCAATAAAGGTAAAAGCAGAGCGTCTGACGCCCATGGGTGTTAAAAGCCATCATCGTCAAATCACAGGATGGAAACTGGGGTGAATAACATAGGTCAACTGGTCAGAATCATCATGTATGAGTTTCTGTGGGTTCTGTAGTGTTTTTCATGCTGATTTCAGATCTGTGTTTAGCTTTTCCTGCAGGTACAGTGTTTGTGATGAAGCTAGTTCTATGCTGCATGATAGTTGGTATATTGATGATATAATAATAATATGCTGGGTGTTTTTGAAGAAACAGTGGTGTCTGACTGACACTGATCATTATACCTGTGCCACAGTGTTGCATGTCTGACTCCACACTGAAAATATTGAAATGGTTATTGATTGGTGCTGCACTTTACTAAAAACCACATGCAGGTCTATTACAGATCTAATATTACTCAGCATTCAAAAAGTTGATGTGACTGAAAAAATGAAAGCAGATCTGAAATCAGCATGAAAAACTGGTTTAGAAGAGTGTGTTGTGGTTGACCTGTATACCACATAAACTCACAACTACTGGAATACGAACACTTTAAGATCCTGCAAAGCAAGCATTTTCATTTTGCCCCCAGAGAACCAGACTTTCTTGTATGTTAGTGTGTTCTTGAGGAACAGTTCTCCAGGCTTCCTGAAGGACTTTCAGAGCCTCTCATTTTCAGTTCAGTCCCTGAACCTGACCAGTTTCAGAGGAATGTCTCTGTTGGTTAAGACACACAGTGACCT